>RQTK01001527.1:13634-76251 GCA_003991915.1 Elysia chlorotica
GAGAGAGAGATAGAGAGAGAGAGAGAGAGAGAGAGAGAGAGAGAGAGAGATAAATGGGTAGAAGCTTGTTCTTTTTACCAACAGTCATCAAATTAGTTACAAACTATTATAAAAGGTCCAAGACTTCTATACAACGAATAAGACTCCGATTAGGTGAAGTCTGGCAATGCCTGTGCCAAAAACCACAGTACAAACAATTTATAGCTTTGCAGCTTACACCTACAGATCTATTTATTAAACTGTAATGTGTCGTTAGCCTAAGCGTTTATTTTAGTATAAGGGTCAAGTTGTCTACATTAAATTAATGAAGTGAATTAACCAAAACTTTGGCAAATGACGTTACAACTGCCGTATCGAACACCAATCTGTTTGAAGATGTCTGCAAGGTCTGGGTAGGTTGAGAGGGCCGGTGATCCTAATGCCTCTTGACCACTGTCCAGATACGGCCGCCTCTGTTTGACCAGTCCAGTGGAGGGGATAGATCTATAGATAACCATCAGACACAGAGCTCAGGGTAGATTCATTGAGCTTGGCCAGGAGCGCGGATCATTGTGCGTTCTTCCAGGTCTGTTGTTTTCAAAGAAAATAACCGAAAGAGGCAGAGAACAAACAGATAGATTGTCTCTGCGGTTGCGTCTAAACCCAGTTGACAATGACATTGTTGACGTTGCGTGTTGACTGGAATGCATGCAGCTTAGTGTGTGTGTGTGTGTGTGTGTGTGTGTAAAAAGTGTGTGTGGCTGGAAAAAAACAAGGCGGAGGGGGAGGGGGGAGGTTTGGGGGTTATTGTTGGGTTGTTGATATGTGTGTGTGTTCCAAAGTACTGCTCGGTTTTTGTATGTCGCTTTGACATTGTCTGTTTTTGCTTTGACTTTCTCTTATCCTACTCTTTCTACCTCTCTCTCTATGTCTGTCTGTCTGTCTGTCTATCTGTCTGTCTGTATGTCTGTCTCTCTCTCTATGTCTCTCTCATTCTCTCTCTCTCTCTCTCTCTCTCTCTCTCTCTCTCTCATTCTTTCTCTTTTTCTCTTCGTCCCTCAAACTCCCTCTCTCTGTTTCTTTTTCTCCTCCTCCTTCTCGCTCTTCCGTTTCCTATTTATTATGTCATCGTAAACATAATATATGTTTCAAACGAGACAAGACATTAAAAGAAGCGCAAAATAAAAATAAAAATATATATTATATTAGCAGCAACAATTCATCATTTAATCGTTGATAAAATGACTTATCAAAGAATTCGAAAAAAAAATTAAAATAATAAGTGCAAAGGAAGATAGGAGCATCTTCTTTCCGTATAACATCCAATCTCTAAGGCATCTAAAAAAGCATCGAAGTTCTATCCGCAGGACCTTGAAACACAGTCAACTTGGATTCCTATCAGTCTTATACATGTAGTGCAGACTTTGTGATCCTCAAGGAAGCACGGATGACGTCACTATGCCCCTGAGGCACGGGGCTTCATAAACCCTCATTGAATCCAAAATCTCAGGACAGATCTATGGTTGGTCGCCGGTGTATATCAAGATTTCCTGACCAACAGTCTTCGGGCTATGGACCCGAACATCACGAGGATTCAAATTTCTCGTAACTGGCCAGCGAAAACACAGGGCAGACAGTCAGAAATACTTCAGACTTCAGGCCTGAGGCTCAGACTCCAAGACGCTCCCAGGCCCAGGCCCCCACTGTAAGAATCGTATCCATGTTGGCTACGGGGCCACCATATCACAAGACATCTTATTTCTCGACAGACTCCAGACTCTAGGTTCAGGCTCAGACTCCGAGACACTCCAAGGTCCCAGTGTAAATATTGAACGATGGCCACTGATCTGTAAACACAGGGAGCGCCTGAGATGGGCAGGTCACAGGAATGTGGTCGGATAAACGTGCCTGGCAAGAAGGCGTCCAATCCTGGCTTAAACAACACGAAGTTTCAGAAGTAGTAGTAGTAGTAGTAGTAGTAGTAGTAGTAGAGAGAGAGAAGAGTAGTAGTAGTAGTAGTAGTAGTAGTAGTAGTAGTAGTAGTAGTAGTAGTAGTAGTAGGAGGAGGAGGAGGAGGAGGAGGAGGAGGAAGTGGCAGCAGCTCAGCAGCAGCAGCACTAGCATTTAATGAATAGTGACATTATAGCGTGATCCTGTACTCTGAAACTTTGTGTTGTTTAAGCCACTACTACTACTACTACCATTATCACCACCGCCACTACTATCACTAGCAGAAACCTTACATTTGCTATAACGACCTCTTCTGTAGTTCTGTTAGTAGATATTGTTTGTAACTAGACACTTTTTGATAACTCTCATATTTAAATTATTTCCTTTTTAAATTAAATTCCTGAATATCCCGTACCAATGAGCAAATTAATGGTTTCCAATTATTTGTCAACACTAGAATTTTGATAGAGCTACAAACTTTCTAATTATCTCTGCATTCCAATTTCCATTGAGGAATATTATGTTTTCTATAAAAGACGAGTTTTTTTTGTTGATTTTTTTTCTAACGAGATGTGTTTTCCTTTCGTTTTCGATTAATGAACGATTCCTGTCGCTGCACAAAACGGCTACAGTAACAAGTTTCTGCACGCATGGACGAGAAAGCATTATACCTAACGTTTTTGTATTTAAAAAAGAAAAGAAAGAAATATTTTTTGGTATTTTTTACTTTCTATGGGTATTTGACAAATTGCATTTTCAGTGTTTAGCATGTCCCTGTGAACTGAGGGCTGACAGGTGATTCTTTAAAATGCCATAGTGACCAAAGGTCGTAGGTACAACGTTGTGGTAAGCTGATGACTCTTCTCAAAATATGGGAATAAGAAGGTTTACCACGAGTTATAAGTTACCGAGACGTTGTACTTACGGCTCTTAAACTACAGAACAAAGGAGTGGAGAAGTTTCAATCCTTCTAAGAGAATACCAAAACCTAGTTTTTACAAGAAACCGTCAAAATAAAGATAAGGAACAGATATTGATTTAATGGTAAAGGTAAAATGGAAAGGTAAAAAAGCGTTATGTATGTTAAATAATATATAATATTATTCTCATCCATGCAGGAAGACAACGTTTTAATGTACCCATTATTTGGTGCAAAGAAAAGAATTGTCCATCACTATAACATGCGCATTATAGACCCCCCCCCCCCTTTTTCTCTTAAAAAATAAAAGATAGCTAAAATAATATCCATGAAGCAGTCTGCAACATCGCCTTTGTAGAGTTACTTTGGACGTTTATCAATCCACTCAAAACAACTTTACCCCCGCACCAACAGGAGTGTTTTTTAGGCTCAGACTGAATTCATAAATTAATGAGGCGAGTCGTAAATTTCCTACAATTAGCGGAATCTCAAAAGAGCGTGTGGAAGTTTGTTTCCTACAGGATGTATTCAGACCATCCTGCCAACAGATCTATTTTTATCTACGGAAAAAGGAAATGCGGGGACAGTTAGGGAAGAAGAGAGAAAGGTTTTCAAATGTCAGGGCATTTGAAAAATCAGATGAAAAGTTACAAAAGAAATTTAAGAGAGAGAGAGAGGGGGGGAAGATCCCAAAAATGTATTTGTCCAATTTCTTTCCCTACTGGTTTGATCGGTGTCGTTTTAAGTGTGTCCGGCTGAGGCGGGAGTAGGTTGAGGTCTCCCCGCCCTGTCTCGTGTATGTCAGCGCGTAAAATTTTCAGACGCCAGTCTTGGAATTCGTCCACAATATAGCCTTTATGGACGTTAAGTAATCAACGCGACTCAACACATGTCAGATTACAGCTGGTCCAAGGTTCGAGCACTCATGACCTAGATAAGTGACGCCTGTGTCCGGTTAATGGTTGATTGTTAAATCTAGTGGACATGAAATCAATCTTAGATTACAAAACTTTGTCCCTCCATCCTATAGACAAGGTTCTGTGCGGACACGGGGCCGTAGAGCGAGTTACGCGCAACAGTCATGTGTATCTACCCCCGACCCAACTAAAATCAGCCTAGAAAATAATAGTGCCTTCTATGTGAAATAACCAACTCAACACAACTAAACGGTTCAAATTCCACGATATGTCAAAATGTATCTGTCCCATTTCGCCCCCTGTGACCGGTTAGGTCCGTATCAGTACAATGTGATGGCTAAGAAAGGAGCTCAGATCTCTCCGCCATGTATCGTCTGTGGCATCATCAAAATTGTCTGACGTAACTCTTGAAGTCCGTTCACAATATCGCCTGTATAGAGTAACGTTAGACGTTTAGCAATCAACTCAACACAACTTATTCCTCGCACCCACAGGAGTGTTTTTCGGGCTCAGGCGGAATTCATAAATTAATGAGGCGAGTCGTAAATTTCCTACAATCAGCGGAATCTCGAAACAGTGTGTGGAAGTTTGTTTCCTACAGGATGTATTCAGACCATCCCGTCAAAAGATCTATTTTTATCTACGGAAAAAGGAAATGTGTGGACAGTTAGGGAAGAAGAGAGAAAGGCTTTCAGGTGTCAAGATAATTAAAAATTCAGATGA
This sequence comes from Elysia chlorotica, assembly GCA_003991915.1. Taxonomy (NCBI): domain Eukaryota; kingdom Metazoa; phylum Mollusca; class Gastropoda; family Plakobranchidae; genus Elysia; species Elysia chlorotica. The sequence goes on from RQTK01001527.1 coordinate 18,123, forward strand.
AAAGTTACAAAAGGGAATTTTAGAGAGAGAGAGAGAGAGAGAGAGAGAGAGAGAGGAGAGAGAGAGAGAGAGAGAGAGAGAGAGAGGAGAGAGAGATAGAGAGAGAGAGGGAGGGAGAAAAAGAGAGCGATAGAGAAAGAGAAACAGCCAGAAAAAAGAATGAAAGAGACAAAGATAGAGATAGATAGATAGATAGATAGAGAGAGAGAGAGAGAGAGAGAGAGAGGCAGAGACATAGAGAGAGAAACAGCGAGAGGCTGATTGAAGAATAATCGGATAGACCTATAGAGAAATTGAGAAAGTGAGCGGGGCTGTGAATAGGAAAATGGCGTTCACTTTTCAAGAGATACAATGAACTGCCACACATGAGAAAGAGAGCGACGAGTAACGCTGTCTAAGCCACATTAAGCTGGAACAGTTCTAATAATTCTCCCATGTAGATCTTTCTCTATTTCCAAACTACATGAACCTTTGAGATTTTAATGGCCCTCCTTTTTCAAAAATTCCTCCGCCTACTCTTTTTTGTTGTTAACCCAATAGGGTCTCTGTGTGTTACCGTGTCTAGTGTATTATCGTTTGTTTAAGCATGCATGGAGAGAAATTAACTGTTCAAAGATTAAAGACACCAGTAATGTTAAAAAGTGTATGCATATTATAGTTGAAAGAGGTTAGTGGGCCATGAAAAATCTTTCGCTTTGAGGTCAGAAAAATGTGTACGTGCCATTTATCAAACTGAACATTCCATTGATGAATAGTTCTATATTTTAACTCAATTATGACCTTCAGTAGGCCAACAGGCAACTGACCTTGGATATTTACGTCACTAGGATCATAATGTAGTTTGTTCAATGAATGTGCTTGCCCGTGGAGTATGTACTACCAAAGTATGCCTTTAAATATCATTGGCACTACTAGATACATTTAAAAGTCACAGAGTTTGTAGTGTAGATTGGAATGCGCCAAAAATGACGTCACATCGAGGGACGCCAGATTATCTCGCTGACGACACGCCCACACTTCTTCTTCTATTCAGTTATTTTAAGAATGGTTCTATTTTTAAAGACAATTTTAACCTTGGTAATATAGAATAATCATAATTATAAGTTTACTGACCTTGGCTATTTACGTCACAAAAGTTAGTTTGTTCGATGAAGCTGTTTGCCCATAGCGTACTACCAGCTGCGTTGAATGAAAAGTCACTGAGGATTTTGATTGGTATGCGCCCATAATTACGTCACAGCGAGGATTCCCACGACGTGCAGCTATGCTTTACACAGCTCGTTTCCGGATTTTCCCGGCCTGAATGTAAAGACAAGAACCCCACGCGATCGGCAAGCCCGTCTTGTCATTTTTATTGTGCGGTTTTGAGGTTTGTGGGTTTAAAGTGTGAAAGTGTTAAAATAATCATGCCACCATCCCTATGTTTTCCTTTCTTTCCCGTTCCTCTCCGAAATTCCTGCCTTTTACTCCCACATTCCTGGCATTCTCTGTGAATTCTTTTACATCTCTTTTTGTATATTACCTTTAAAGGTAAAGTTTCTTAAAATCAGATCTGTCTACCTGTCTGTCTGGCCGTCTGTCTGATCGTCTCTCTCTCTTTCTTTCTCATTAACTCTTTCGCAGGGTCTCTCTCTCTCTCTCTCTCTCTCTCTCTCTCTCTCTCTCTCTCTCTCTCTCTCTCTCTCTCTCTCTCTCTCTCTCTCTCTCTCTCTCTCTCTCTCTCTCTCTCTCTCTCTCTCTCTCTCTCTATGTATTATTATCACAAAAGTTACTAAGTATCAAAAGCTTCAAACATGGGATGAGAGAGCTAATGGAAAGTGAGCTTATCATTTTGTTACCTTTTTCCAGCACATTGTAAAATCTAATTTCTTGTCATGTTTGTATAGGGTGAGAAGTCCAACGAACCAATCAACATCAATCAATCAATCAGTCAATCAATCAATCCATCAATCAATCTCTATGTCTGCCTGTCTATTGTCAAGGGTTGTTGTTTTTGACTCGCGTCCAACTTCAGCACTAAAAAGACTATATTGTGGACACCCCCTAAGACTAACGTCTGACAAGTTTACGTGCTGCCACACAGAGTCAGTGTGGGAATACCATAACACAGACTCAACCAGTAGGGGGCCAAGGCACGAGAACGGGGCTCGAGCCACGGACCTCCTGCGTCGTAAACCGACGTCCTACCCCAGGGCCACCGCTTCCTGCCCCTCTTATTACCAAAAAGGCATAAGAGTGTAAAGTCAGCTAAAGTAGCGAATACCATTTTATTTTTTATTTTCTAAAAGAAGCCCGCAATGTAATCGAGAAGTCTCTATCTATTAAAACAGTAATTATGCTGGTAAGGTTTCCAATGGGGTACATATACACACTGGCCGGTACAATTATCACTGTATTAGAAGCCATACGTATGTAAGTGCGGAATTGGAATGTGTATAGTGAGCATGATAACAGTGACACGTCCTATTATGTCATAGGGTGTGGAGATGTAAATAGCGGAAGTAGAGCAGGCAAGAAATTCCAAATGGCCCAAAAAGCCATAGTTATACTGCTTAGTGGTATGTTTGATGATGCGGCATGTGTCCCGTGATTATAATGTGGGTAGGAAAGGTTGTTTCTTTGATTCCATGTCAATCTCATAAACTCACAATTATACCTGAAGTTGTAGGTCCCCGTAGATTTCTATTAGGTCCCACATAACTGTTAACGAAACTCCATCATCCCCTTTGACTTAAAAAAAATTATGAGTTGAGTTGAGTTGTTTTCTTCATGTGCAACGTCAGCGCCATAAGATTCTGAATAGACGGTAGTAACAAAGATTATGAAAATAGTTTTTGATTTTTTTTATTTCAACAGTTTAGAATTAATCACTGTTACGTGGTAGTTAGGGTTACGTGCTGTACAGTAAGTTTGGTAAATTATGATACTATTGGTATGAAGCCGATGCTGTAAGATTAATAGAAACCTTGCGATCAAGGGTCCCATAGCCAAAACAAAAAATAGGTAAAGGAATCTGCACCGAAGTCCAATCATAGTTCTATCCTAGACTTACGGAGCCAATGAGCGATTTTAAAAGGCCTGCCTAAGGGTCATGATAGCGTCACTGTCATTGACGTGTGAATCGCCAAGCCTGTAATGAGGCCAGGAAGGAACGTCTCCAACAACTTGAGTTTGCTGATAGTACCGCCCGTAAACATCCCCGCACGGTGTGGGTGCAGTGTCAACAGGCATCAGGTCACTAGTACAGACATACAGGAACTCCTTAAATGGAAGTCACCCGTCACCAGTCACGACAGTCAGTCACTAGTCACCCGAGTAATTACAAGACACTAGCACAATATAGCCGTTACCGTGCTGACGTGCCGTAAAAACAAAACTCATTCACAAGACAGAAGACACTAGAGGTCGTAAGTACACGACCAACTTTGTGGTAAGCTAGCGACTTATCTTAAGATTTAAGTATAAAAAAACCACAACGAGTTGAAAGCTAGGCCTACCGCAACGTTGTACTTATGACCTTAGGGTTGTAAAAGTTTAAGTGTAAAAGTGTAAACAGCAAGAATCACCCGTAACCTGGAGGCGGTCTCATTCACCTGTTACAGTCAGGCGTTCTCATCTACCTGTCAGAGTCAGTCAGTCAGTCAGTGGTGGAGAGAGTGAGGGGCGGGGCACACTTAGGGGAACGTCGCTGTCAATGATGAATCACAAAATCTAATCTGATGACTGTTTGACTGTGGATGGGGGCGCGGTGATCGTGGGGTAGAACATCGACTTCCGGCGCAAAGGGTTCGGGTTCCAGCCCTGGTGATTGCGTTCCCTAATGGTTGGGTCGGTGTCAGTTATGACCGGCTGAGACAGGAATCATGGTATCCCCACCTGTCTCGTGTGTGGCAGCAAATAAAATTGTCAGATGTCAGTCTTGGGGTCGTCCACAATATAGCCTTTATAGTGCTGGTGTTGGACGTTAAACCAACTCAACAACATCGACTGTGGAATGTTCAAGGAAAAGGAGAGGGAGGGGTGTGGATTGATAGATGGAGAGAGAGGGGGGGAAGGCAAGGTTTGATAGATGGAGAGGGGGGGGGGAAGGGGGAAGAAAGTGTGAGAGAGCGAGAAAGTGTTAGAAAGAGAGAGACGGAGAGAGAGATGGAGGGAGGAAGGGAGAAGGAGAAAGAGAGACAGAGAAACGGAGACAGAAACAGACAGGCAGAGAGAGAGACAGGGAGGCTGATAGACAAGTAGAAATAGAAACAGAGAGAGAGAGAAAGAAATGAGCACACACTGGTAAACAGAGAGGGATAGAGAGTAAAAGAGAGAGGGGCGTAGAAACGTAGAAAGAGAAAAACAAAGAGAGAGGGGTGGTCAAAAGAGAGAGACATAGAGAGATTGAGAGGGAAACAGAAACAGACAGAGAGAGAGAGAGAGAGAGAGAGAGAGAGAGAGAGAGAGAGAGAGAGAGAGAGAGAAGGAGCGAGGTGTTTATAAATACTTCCTGGAAAGGTTACGCCCACCCCACCCCCTACCTGTTGAACCCCACCTACCCACGACGACCACCACCACCTAATCCTCCAGGAAACTCAAAAGGCGTTAACCTTAAATAAGGAGCGACAGAACTTCACCCCTTCATAATTCAAATCAGCCCTCAACCAAGCAAGTCAACCCCTAGCGGAACGTTAAACCTTACATCTTGCAATATTTATAACTGGGACATCATTTTATTTATTGAAAAATAATCCGAACACGGTAAGTAGGTTACACATTAAGTGTTCCCACTCGTGTTATGTTGCACTAGTAGTAAAACAAGTTTTAAAAGTTTCTCAAGTAGATCTAGGGTAGCCCTATTATCTAGAAGTAAGGGGAGGTATAGACTACAATAATATTATTATAAAGTGAGGGGAGGTATAGACTACAATAATATTATTATAACTGTGATCAGAAAAGATCGTGAATCAGCTGGTAAGCGTGTTAGGTTTTGATTTTTACTCAAGTGGTTGCGGTTTTGTTTGTCTTTAATGTACACAGTTATGTACACTCTAGATCTAGATTCTAGATCAAAACCTACATTGACTTGGAAAGAAGCAACTCTTGGTGCATTTTTCGGTATTCAATTGAAAGGTGAGTTAGAACCAAGTTTTATGTCAACTTTTTTTCCTCCAGATAATCAGCGATATAATTTACTAGATCTAGTTTTCTCATTAAAAGTTTACGTGTTATATTCGTTATGTTTGTTACAGCAGGGGTTTATTAAAAGTAGTAAGTAGACTGAGGTTAATTTGTAAGCGATCTCCCTTTCTGGCAGTTTGATTGACATTCAACAAAATAGCCTATTAGAAAAAAATGTAAAGATAAATAGATAGATAATAAGATAGGCACATAGGTAGATAACAAGATATGTTTATAGATAGATAGATAGTAGGCCTAAGCTACGCAAACAGATAAATAGATAAGATATGTAAATAGGTAAACTATTAGATGCGTAAAATAAATAAATAAATATATATATATGCCTCTAATAGATAGATAATTATATAGATAGGTAGGTAGGTAGATAGATATATAGATAGATAGTAAAATGGGTAGATAGGTAGATAGGATAAGATGACTTTATGAATCCCATCAAAGGAAATTGAAAACGACATAGGCCTACTCTTAAACATGCAAAAGATACATTAAAAAAACACACTACTTAAAATTTGTATTAATTGATGGTTTGGTAAAAGATGCACTATTGTGTTAGCTTTCTCATTCTGTGATTCTATTAAATAGTGTGATAGATTTAGGGGGAAAATGAGTTCATATGTCTGTTTGTTCGGGTCTTTGGAACTCTATAACGACCACTGACCACCCTATACATAATTCAAAGGGTGTGTGCTGTCTATAATAATACATTACACTTTATTTACATTGTTTCGATAACATTTATTTATATTATTTCGATATCTTTTTTGTACCTACCACCCCACCTGCAGTTTTAATTATCTTGTCAAGTCTCTCCCTATCTTGCTTTAACATGATGCCACCCCAACATACGAAACCAAACGTTAGTGTGCTGCTTGCCATAGATGAGTAAAACGATTGAAGCAAGTGTAAGGATTGGAACTCTATAACGATCACTGCGCTCAATCAGCTGACCATCGTATAAAGAATTCAGAGGGTGTGTGCTGCCAACAATAATACATTACACTTTAATTACAATGTTTTGATTACATAGTGGCATGATGTCCTCTTTTTTTTTTTCTACCTACCACCCCACCTGCAGTTTTAATAATTTTGTCAAGTATCTCCCGATCTTGCTTTAACATGTTGCCTTCCCAACAAACCAAACCGAACGTTAGTGTGCTGCTTACCATAGATGAGTAAAATAATTGAAGCAAGTGTCAGGGTAGGTGAATAGGTAGAGAGGTAGGTGGGTAAGTAGGTAGATAGGTAGGTAGGTGGGTAGGTAGGTAGGTATATAGATAGATTTATAGGTAGAAAGCTGAATAAAAACATGGTTATATGTAGATACAGAGAGATAAACAGAAAGACAAATACAAATACAGACAAGGAGATACAGAGAGAGAGGGGGTAGCGAAGTAAGACAAACATGTAGATAGATGGATGGAGGGAGAGTAAGGAAGAGAGCGAGAGAGAGAAAGCTTAAAGAGAGAAAGAGAGAGATAGAGAGAATGGAGATTGCGGAGTTGGATAGATATTTAGATAGCTGGATAGAGAGTAAAAGAGAGAGAGGCAGTGAGAGGGAGAGAGTTTATATATTCATACGAGTGTGTTTTAATTGCCATTTCCCCTGAGGCAAACATCGAATCTTCCTTTGAATCTGACTTCAGTACTTTGGTTGACCTCGAACTGCTAGTGTGAGACCATCGAAACTTTATTAATAATGAAACATGTTTAGTTTTGCTATACGTTAGTACTTTTGTTGACATAAATTATTATCTTTCATCATCCTAATCATAAATATCGTCATCTCTCTCAGCCTATCATCATCATCATCATCATCATCATTATCATCATCATCATCATCATCATCATCATCATCATCATCATCATCATCATCATCATCATCATCATCATCATCATCATCATCATCAGCATCATATTTTTCGCTATCATCATAGTTATCATCATCATCATCATCATCATCATCATCATCATCATCATCATCATCATCATCATCATCATCATCATCATCACCATCATCACCATCATCATATTTTTCGCTATCATCATAGTTATCATCATCATCATCATCATCATCATCATCATCATCATCATCATCATCATCATCATCATCATCATCATCATCATCATCATCATCATCATCATCATCATCATCATCATCATCATCATCATCATCATCATCATCATCATCATCATCATCATCATAACCATCAGCATCATCACTTTTATAAACCACCACCACAGTCTCTCCACTATTACTATACCAAAGACTACACTATACATTCACAAATGAGGTTGTATATCTTCCCCAAGACGTCTACAAAAATCGTGTGCGGTTGTTAAAAGGGAAATTTAATCTAAAGATGAATTCAATAACATTGTATTTTATTTTTGAAAAACAGTCATGTTGGGCTCGAATTGCCCTCTTATTTTACATAGTAAACAAAAGCTATGTCTTAGTAAAAAACGTTCTTCTATATGCTACCTCATTTTTAAATGCCCTATGACTTTCGCAGCTGCAAAGGTTGACATACGCAAGTACTCCAAACCGTGAACTAATCGATCTTTATTGCAAAATGTCACTATGTTTTACACATAAAAAATTGGGATAACGATTGATGCGTTGACAGACCTAGACCTAGAAATCTTTACATCTTATGTTTCCTGCTGTCACCACTTCTCACTCCACTTCACCTCGGCACTGACGTTGACGTTCAAGGTTCTATCTACTGTTTTTATCTACATTGTGATAGAACCTTGTAATAGGCTACGCAGATCATGACTTGTGGTTCATTCTTGCACCAAACCTTCACCGCCCTTGATAGGGTGCATCTGTTGTTGAGTGAACCACTTGACTCATACACTTTTCTGAATTGGTACCTAGTCAAACTATATCATATTTGGAGTTTTTTCATGTCAATATTATCCCTATCATCTATGCATTCGCCATCACTGTATTATTACTGTTATCATTGTTTCGTGGTTTAAAACCTTTTTTCATTCTTTTCTTCTTCTTCTTCTTCTTCTTCTTCTTCTTCTTCTTCTTCTTCTTCTTCTTCTTCTTCTTCCTCTTCTTCTTTCTATTCCTCCTCCCGCTTATCAATTTGTGCATATCTCATCAGTACGCGGAATGAAGAGACAAGAGAGAGTGCCCACCTGCTTAATTTTTTTTTAGCATCTGGTCCTAAGCTTTTTAAAAGAACATTTGCGTCAGCCTTGATGTGTACCCTTCCTCTTTCACACAATACAACCCAATCACCCCCCGTGTGTAATTTTCACTTGAATCGCACTTAATTTTGCGTTTAGGAATTTGGTTAACACTTCATAGATCATTAATTGCAGTAATGTTGAACACTTTTAAACATTACTTCCATCTCACTGTAAACGATTTCATGTTGTCCATTGAACCGAAGTAGTCATAGCAATTTGTTTACCCATTACCTTTAATTTTGTTTTTATTTTGTAATACTAGACATAACTCAGCAATATGGCTTTATAAGAATGGGCATGCCTGTTAAAATAAGTATACATGTACTGAAAATAACGGAAGACAGAGAGGATAGGGTGTGTGGAAAATATATTATAGTGGATGAATGAAACAACAAACAGGATGACGACGAGAGAGATGCGAGGAAAAAGGGGAAACGACGAGAAGTAATGAATAAAAGAAAGAGAGAGTTAGAGAGAGAGAGAGAGAGAGAGAGAGAGAGAGAGAGGGAGAGGGAGGGAGGTAAAGAGAGAGATAGAGAGATAGAGAGAGAGAGAGGCGGGGGAGACAGACAGAGAGACTTACATGAAAAAGATGCAATCACAGATTGATACAGAGTTTGGGGAAACAGACAGTCATACTGAAAAATACCAGGACAGAGATAAGATGCTGCTAGTGCTAGCTAGGGCAAACAGAAAGACGTATGGAGATAAAATGTTACACGAACAGGTTTTGAGAACGGGGATTATTACAGGGAAAACAAAATAAATAAGAACCAATTACAAAGAAGTATAGCCAAACAAAAAAGGTGTGTAACTGAGTATTAAAGAAGACGTTTTAGAAGTTAGCATAGACAGAACAATTATAAGCCATGGACATTAAAAAAAAAAAAAAAACTAAGTTGATTGATTTAAAAAAACGGTTTACATCATGCAGAACAAAACAGCAGCAACAAACAATGTGAACATTGCTCGTACGATAGAAAGGACAAAAGAGTCATTGGCGAAAGGTCAAAACCACTCATTGTTACAATCACTCTTAAATTTAAAAATTCAAGGCAAGACAAAGAACTAGGTTCTTTAAAAGTAATACCAAACGGACAGGCCTAGTAGGAAAACAATGTGGAGATGACCTGATAATCGCTAAGCTGAAGCACAAGTACAGCCTGTAGCTACAGTTTACTTCTTATTTAATAGACGTCTTAATTTTTTTTACACCTGCCAATAAGAGAACGTTATCTTTTTTTGTTTTACGTTATAAAAGTGACGTTTAGCATTTAATCAGATTCTCTTAAGTGTTATCTGATTGTGCAATTAAAATATATTATTCATCAACATCTGGTCATAGACTAAGAAATAGCCTGGAGGCATGAACTGAACGAATTGATTGGCGGACAGATTTAGAGCCCCTGGTTCATAAGTTGTTCCAAGTATGATTTTTATTAAACTGAATTTCATCAAACTTCTTTCTGTTTTCAATATCTACGAAGGTCTTAAATATTTTCCCATCGAGTTTGGTGTGTTGACAACGATCAAGATCACTTGTTTATTCTCCATGCAGTTTTACTTTTTTTTTAAGTTGGCGTTCTGAAATGATTCATGAATTATTCATAATGTCTTTACATGACACATTCCCTTCAAAATGTTACATGCATTAGACTAAATTTAACCCAATTTCAATGTTGTTTTTTATATCCTCTTTTAGGCTATTCTACGGCGTTAACTCCACAACAGATTTACGGATTCAAGATAAATATTAAGAACATCAACAGAACGTCTGAATAATTAGCTATTTAAATTAAAAGCGATTTGTATAACAGAAGCATTAGTTGTGGGGGGGAATAAACCTACACAAGTCATTGAAATCTTCACCTATCGACCACCCATGCAGAATACCCCTCACCGCACCAGCAGCTGTTGACAGGCGTGAATTAAGGGCACCAAGAGGAGCTGCTGAGTGGAGCTAGGTTCAGTTCGTGTTCGTTACTTCAAGTCCCACGTCAGCACTGCATCGACTGTAGCCTTCTGAGGGTAGCACCAGGAGTCTCGGTCCAGTCCCACGTCAACACTGCATAGCACTCTGAGGGTAGCACCAGGAGTCTCGGTGCAGTCCATCCCGACCCGTGTCTTCAGGTGGTCCTGCTGACCAACCAGAATGCTGGAGCTTGGCTTCTTCAACGGCGTGGCTCTCCTGACCATGGTCGTGGTCATCGGAGTGTGGAGGAAGAGATCCAAACCCAAGCCTATGGAGAGGTGAGTGTGAACGCTACTTTGTGTGCGTGTGTGTGTGTGTTTTTTTTTTGTTTTTTTTTTTTTGGGGGGGGGGGGGGGGGGGGGGGGGGGTTTTTTTTTTTTTGGGGGGGGGGGGGGTGGAAGCGGTGGGTGATAGAAACATCGCAGCCCATTTTTTTTTTCAAATATTACCGTTTTCCAGTTTGTGCAATGTGATGTTTTCCCCATTTTTGTAGTATGGTTGGTTTGTTTGTTTTCATCGATTCCAGTGTAATTGTTTCTCCCATTGTTTCCGTGTGGCTGTTTTTCTAATTTTATTCAACGTTGTTTTGATGCCCAATTTCAGTAAGATAGTAGTATTTCACTTTTACACCTCCTAGTTTTCGCTAAGAATCCTTTACAAAGATCATTTGAGATTAAAACCGACACCTTCCTGCTGATCGCTTCAAAAGGCTACCGATTAAACTATCCGGCGTCACACTTTATTGTACATCACAAAAATCTTTCGTTTGATCTTAAAGTTTTAACCCTTTAAGCCCATTCCACGTTTCATCATATTGTGCTGTGTTGTAAACTTTCTGTTCGCACTTTGGGAGCACTCGATCTGAAAGGTTTAAAATCCAATTATGGCAAAGCCAAGATTTTGTACATTTTGAGTTTGGTCGGTGAAACGAATCTATTATTTTCACTGTCGTAAGATTTTAGTTACAATTCTGGGATCATAGTCCTCTGCTTCTCAAGGCTGATAAATAATAATTATTGTCGAAGTAAGGTTAATGAGTTGACATTCTCGCCTATCATGTAAACAACCTTGTGTAGATCTAGACGTTGGCTTTTCATTTCTGTGCGTAGTAGAGTTGGCTGAGGTGATGAAGTAGTGAAGGATCGGAAAGTGTGGAGGGCCATGATCACCAACGCTACAAGGCATGAAACTTGATGAATCGATTAATAGTTTCTATGGTCAATGGATGTTGTTTAGTATTTTTAGATTTTTTTAAATAAACGGTAAAGAGTGATCAGGTATAAGGCCTTCTTGGTAGAAAATTAAATAAATTTGTCAAATTATCCACATGTTTCTGGAATTTAAGATTTTAATACATTATCCTTACAGCTATGATCCTACAAGCACTAACGGTGGGTAGACTACGTTAAATTGGGTGAGAGCTTAGCTTTCCTCGACCAAGATGTCTACTCCCCCAAAACGTTACAGACAGAAAGGCTTCCAGAAATCTTCCTGTCAATGTTGTTTCAATGGAGACACACGGGTCTTTCACCTGTTGTGGAAATAACAAAGCGAGGCGTAAGCCTTAACCAGCCGCCACATTAGTTTGGGTTTAACCCTTTGACAGCCAAAGAAAACCTAGGAAGCTCGTCCGGCGTCCATCTAAGTAGAAAATGATCCCATAGCTACGTTTACAAGCACAGAGATTAAATGTCGGAAGTACAAAGTCGCGATAGTTACGACTCGTCTTAAGTCTTATTATTCTTATATGTTAAGATAAGCCGTTAGCCTAGCATAACGTTGTACTTATTACTTACAACCCTACGTCTAGGTAAGCTTTAGATGCAGTAACAAACTGTTGCTGTTAGAAAGTAAAAATAAAAATGTTAACACGACCAACGTTCGTAGACGGAGGTTAGTCTGTGTCTCAAATGATTTCTACTCTGGGTAAAACCAAGCTTAAGCAGTGCTGATATGTGATCACTGGGCAAAATGTTTAAAAAAGGGCGTATAACCTCGAAAATTTTACTTTCTGGTATTAATTGATCCTTAAACTTTGTCTTGCTTTATGGACTTAAAGCAGTAAAGTCTTACAATGAGATAAGTTAACTAATAAAGAAGGTCAGTGCGACATAGAGCACCATTACTGTATTTATTTTTGTTGTCGAGCTTGTAGTTATATACTCACCGGGATATACTAGGTTTTATCAATGCACATTTATAATTATTTCTTTTGTCTCACAAATGTATTTGTCCAATTTTACCCCCTACTTGGTAAGTAGGTGTCAGTATAATGTAACGGGCTGAGACAGTACACGTGGGTTCCCCGCCCTGTCTCGTGTATGGCAGCATTATACAATTGTCAGCCATTTGCCGTCGGTTCTATCCACAGATTGAGAATAGCATGAATGGTGTTAAGAAACCAACCAACAAACAAACCTATCAATTGGTCTTTGTTCAGAGTTGGGATGATATATCACATTGGATTTTTAGTCGCATAAATCAGATAGAAGAAACCCAATGCCTTCTTTTTACCAAGCTTACTTAATCTGACCACTTGTCTTTGATCTATCAGTGTTGTCACAATCTTAGCAGCAAAGAGTAACCACTCTCTGACTATTAGAAGTTCATAGCGATGTAATAGAACTATGGCTCAAACTGAAACACACATACCTATGTCTCAAACTTAAACACATAGACCCGTGCCTGAAACTTAAACTCATAGAACTGTCAAACTTAAACACAACGTCCTGCTGCCCACAGCTTCCTGGTGAGCAACCCTCCTCAGGACACGGTGGTCCTGCACCAGTACGGGCCAGCCCTGACCGTTCCCAGCATCTCGCCCTTCGTCATGAAGATGGAGACTTACCTCAGGGCAGCCGGAATTCCTTATGTGGTAAGTGTTGGGGCGTGGGGGGTGGGGAGGGGAGGGGAGCAAGAGAGGGAGAGAGATGGAGAGAGGGAGAGATAGGGGAGGGAGGGAGAGAGGGTGGAGAGATAGAGGAGGAAGGGAGAGAGAGGAGAAGAGAGAGAGAGACAAAAAGAGAGAGAGGGGGAGAGACAAAGAGAGAGAGATAGGGGAAAAGAGAAGTTTATGAAAGAGCGACAAACAGACAAAACGGACAACTACAACGAATTGATTTAATTCCAAGCGTATTAATATTATAATAATTTATTAAAAACTTTAACTCTCTGTATAGTTGTATACTTTCTACAGCCGAATAAAAGATAAATACAAGAATACAATAGATTAAAATAAAGAATAAATCTAAAATAAAGGCAATGTCATACTAAAACCAAAACAAATATGTATTTATTTATCTACATAGAACAAGTTTGACCGATGGCCTGGGCCTAAGGACAAGTTGCCATGGATACAGTACAACCACCAGGTCGTGGCAGACTCCCAGATGTGCATCGAGTTCTTGAACCAGGAGCGCTGCGTCGACCTGAACAAAAAGCTGAGCCCTAGCGACTGGGCCGTGGGTCACCTCCTCAGACGGACCTGTGAGGAGTCGCTCTACTGGTAGGTTGTGTGACCGGATGAGAAAGGAGTCATGGTACCCCCTGTCTCTTGTGTGGCATCACATACAATTATTGTCAGACGTCAGTCTTGAGGGCACAATATAACTTTATAGTGCTGGTGTTTGACGATAAACCAACTCAAGTAAAACTACTATTACTACTGGTGATGGTTGGCGGTTTTGAATTCTGAGGGGCTCATGCGACTTGAGACTTTTACTACTACTACTACTACTACTACTACTACTACTACTACTACTACTACTACTACTACTACTGATGGGATGGCGTGTATAAACTTTGAGGGACTTAGGCGACTTGAGACTTTTAAACAGAGGGGCTTTGCATTCTGTCTAGAGCTCCATTATGAAGTTTTCGGTGTGAATGGTCGCCTCTAAAAAAAAGGACTAGGCTCGTTACAGATAAGTAGACTAGGAAAGGACTGGGTAAATATCTATCATGACTGGTCTTTTCCTAGACCTAGAAGGGTTGTATGGATATCAGCATTGTATTACTATGAGGCTTCTTTGAGAGAGACAAATATAAAAGTTACAAAAGATAGTAGAGATACACAAATGCAGAGACAGAGAGAGAGAGAGAGAGAGAGAGAGAGAGAGAGAGAGAGAGAGAGAGAGAGAGAGAGAGAGAGAGAGAGAGAGAGAGAGAGAGAGAGAGAGAGAGAGAGAGAGAGACACAGAGAGAGACAGAGAGTGAGGAGTCGAAAGACATACAGACACAGATCTGCTCTTTCTACATATAGAGAAATTTTTTAGGTCAATAGCGAAATTGTTTAGATCAATAAAATAAACTTGCCGACCTATACAGTCATCTCTGTATTTACACCGTTGATTCAACAGGGCTCTTCTCATGTGGAGGCTGGTGTTCGATAAAGACGCCACCATTTACAACCGGATGTCCATCCCCAAACCCGTCATCTGGTACATGCGCAGAATGTCCTACGGTCGACTCTGGTCGCAGGGTATTGGTCGACACAAGGAACAGGAAGTGACGCAAATCATGGAGGACGACCTCTCAGCGTTATCGACTATGATGGGTAAGGAAACCTATTTTTAGAATTATGTCAATACAATAATAACTACAGACAAGTTCCATTGTTCTTTAAATCAAAATAGGTATCAAAATATTACTTTGTGGGTTTAGAGCCAATAGAATTTTCAATCATCTGAAAGAGTTCTGTTTACCTTGTATTGCTATATTGAGGATATTTTAAAAATCACATCATTTCAAAACATATGATTTGCTTTTTTTTTTCAATGTCTAATTTGAAAAGGGCAAATATTTTATGTTTTAAAAAAATACAGCGTATTCAAGAATATTCCATAAAAAAAACATGTGAAACTTTTTCTGAAGATTATTTAGTGCTTCGTGTACGCTCTATGAGCTACCTTAATGTGTACTGGAGAATTGAGTAGCAAAAAAGAACCCCCCAAAAAACAACAAACAAACAAAACAGTCACGATTGTACACAATCGTGTATTTCTGTTTGTTTCCTATGTAGGTGATCACAAGTTTCTGTTCGGCGACACCAAGGACTGTGTGTCCGAGTTTGACTGTGCTGTGTTTGGCCAGCTGTGTCAGTTGGTGTGGCAGATGCCCGGATGTTGTGTTCAGGAGACCATAGCCAGTGAGTACACACCATCAACCTCTATATACCACTGACTTCTATACATACATGTCCCATGTTTCAGGTAATTAGGCCGTATAAATCTCTACCATCGACTTCTATACATATGGCTACTTGTTCGTTGTTGTTGTTTTTTTTTTTGGCTTTAACATAAACTCCAATATATATATGGCTACTTGTTCGGTTTTTTTTTTTCGCCTAGCGTCCCACGTCAGCGCAATATATGCTATATTGTGGACCAAAGCCTGACAATTTACGTGCTGCCACACAGAAATAATGTGCGAGTATCGGGACTCCTGTCTCAGCCGAATACATTTTACTGACACCGACCCAATTGGTATCATAAACATGTAGGAATAATAACCGAAGTAGTTAGGACCAATACAGATCTACAATATTGACTTATATGCCTTCACAACTGACAGTTCATGTTATAAGAGCCGATACAGCTTTACCATCGACTTACATACAAACAATGTTTAATTGCGCAAGTTAATAGCTCCTATGCGGCTTTAACATAAACTCCAATAAATACAGGACTGATAGATAACATAGGGCATACACAGCTTAACAAAACTGCATCTGACAGCCAATACTAACAAATAGGGCTCCAAAGAGAGACAGAACACCTAGTAGGTATCCCCGCTCTGTCTCTTGTGTGCAAGGGCGTAGACTTATCAGACGTTAGTCATCCGGTCAGTTTACGAGATTAGTCACATAAAAATATTATGCAGTACTAATAATGGACGTTAAGAAATTAAACTACCAAGTAACTACCCCTCCCAACCACCACGCACCCTCTACTCCCGCTTCTGCCATGCAGACTCGTACATAGTTTTTCACACAGTCTAATATCTTTCACTTTCACAAAAACCATTTTCAATTTCATCCAAACATTATGAATTACTCATTGGTTGCTAAATCTTTTTTTTTTGTTTGGTTTCAGAAAAATATCCCAACTTGGTGAGCTTTTGTGAGAACATGAAAGCTGCGTTTTGGCCAGACTGGGAAGACAGGCTTCTTAAAACTGTTAAAAAAATGAACTGCAAATAAGAAATGGGAAATTTTTTTATGAAATGTTCATTTTAAAAAATTTTATAAGAAAAACATGTAAAGTTTGTTTTATAAAAATGGCGAAGAAATAGAAATAATCAATAAGGGTGAGGGCGAATTTCTGTGGTGTTTGAGTGTGTGTGTGTGTGTGTGTGTGTGTGATAGAGGGAGAGAGATCAAAAGACTTGTCCTATACGCGTCTTTTTGTTTCTGCAAAGAAATGGCGTTGAACTGTTTTTACTGATCCTTGCATTCAGAAATTGCATTTATTTTTAACGGTCATTTTTAACTCTACTCTTTGTATATAACAAGTTTTATTATGCAATACTTGGCGAAAGATAACAGTTTAAAAAGTGCGAGTGTCATGAGCTTCGATTTTAAATATCATCATGTAAAGAAAGGAGAAAAAAATCGTAACTCCTTCCTGTAAATAAATGAAAGGAGAATGATAGACGAAGGGTCGACAGTACAACATCGCAGAACTTTACAACTCGTCGTAAGCCTTCTTATTTCCATATCTATGTTGAGTCTTAAGCTTGCCACAACGTTGTGCTTACCACCCTAGGAGTGAGATATTAGGGACGCGGCGATCCGATGGTAGAGCGCACGCTTTCAACTCGATCCCTGAGTTCCCAATCTGGGGACCTGTCGCCGTATTGTAAACCTCTTCTGTATGCAGATCCTCGGAGATTGTAATATGCGAAGATTTGCTTTGCTTTCTCCGATCATAGATTGGTGTGAGGTGTACAGAACTAGAAGTGGAAGCTTAGTGGAACGTTTCAATTTTATGCATTTGCATCAGTGTAAAAAAAAACAATTTGACTTAATACAACCATCCTCGTGTAAAAACTTACCGTTTAACAACCCATGTTTCCTTTTAAACCGCTATTTATGTGGAGCGCATTTTTTTCGTTTTATTTTACTAATCTTTGAACCCGCTCTTGGCATCGCATTCCGCCTGAAAACCCGTTTTAAGAAAGCCAAATGGAATTTTTATTTATTGTCTCCCACTAGGCATTTTTAACTTATTTGTTGTCTATGAATTGTGTTCCTTTTTAATTACTTTTTACTATGAAAAAATGGTTCAATTTTAACTCCTTGTACATATTATATTTCTTTATCAGTCCTGAAACAAAAAATATTATTCACAATTAACATTTTTTTTCTTGATCTTGCTAACTTAATGGTTCAATTCAATTCAATTCAAATTTATTCAGTCAATGTGTGTTACATCGAAAATATATAATGTTGAATGTGACATCTTCTAAAGAAATTACATTACAATAATAGTGAGACACCACAATGAAAATTAATAGAATTATACACAGACTACGCTTTAAAACTAGTTACATTATCTTTATATCACCAGTGCTTTTAATCTTTTACAGCATAAGAAAGAATGTTTATAAATGCTAACATATAAACTAACACTGTTGTATAAATGTACATTGTGAAAATAGCATTAGTTATACAGCTTTTTGTTGTTGTTGTTGTTGTTGTTGTTGTTGTTGTTTAGCCGTCCTCTCATTAATCTTATCAAAATTATTTGTTATCTTGATTTCTCCTCTTTTTTACCTTTTACTATGAAAAAATGGTTCAATTTTAACTCCTTGTACATATTATATTTCTTTATCAGTCCTGAAACAAAAAATATATATTAATAATCTGTGTTCTAATTTTTACATGCTACTTGTATTTTTATTGATTTATTATTTTTTGCTTACAGAACGCATAGTTTGCCTTTTTATCGGCTTAATTGGCAATTTATTGCTATGTGAAAATATGGTACTTTTATGTATAGCATTATTCTATGTTGGATGTATGATAATTTTATATCTAGGTTTCAAATAAGAACATTTTTAAAATGAAGGCCAGGTCATCCCTTTGAACGAAGTAAAAACATTTGTGAATATAAAGGGTGCCAGTGGTTTATTTATACCAAACGTATTTGTTTATCATATTTAAAACAAAGAGAAACTTTGAGAATGCATGTGTTGTTTTTTTCAGTGCATACCCAGCCTGTAAAGAAACAATGTGCTGTTATGTATGCACACTACTTTTTTTTTTTTTTTTATATAAAAGATCAAAGATTTGGTAAACGTGTTTATTGTTTGGCCAAAATAAACACACTTTGCATCCAATTACAAGTTATTCTTTAATTGATGACTTCTTAAAGTATTCCAAGTACCAAATGATTATTGAATTTGAAATTATGCATTTTACCACGCTTTTTTTTAAAAACTGACTGTTCCTTATGTTATTATTTTTATAAAAACAAAAGAAATGAACGAATAAAGTACTTAAAAAAAAATGTGAAATTTATTCTCTTTTATATTTTCCTTCGTTGTTGGTAGTATGGAGGAATATGTCTTAGATCATTAAAGGAAATAAAATGGAAAAACATTGATCATGAATTTTATCATTTCCCTTCTGGCAATCTATAATAAAGTGTAACAATCCAACAAAAAGAATAGCTTATCACCCCCCCCCCCCCCACAAAACAAAAAAAAAAAAAAACAACAACAACAAAACAAAACAAAACCAAAAACAAAACAACAAAAACCACCCCAAACAAAACAAAACATATCTATGAAGAATTTCCCAAAGGGGTTGCAAAAAAGTTAAGTTTAATGTAGACATGATTTATTTACACACAAGACGCACCAACTAATAGTTATCTGTTCAATAATCACCCACGCAAAACAATTCAAATCTGCAAATGTTGAGATTTTGACAGAAACTAAGTACCTGTTCGAGTAATATTAACCTTTTTGTGACGCTGGTTTCCACTCAGGACTCTCGTCATTTTACAATGATTAATATTGAAAAGATGCTTCCACAGGAAACAATAGAATTTATCAGTTCTAGTAATGTTAACTTTTTTGTGATGCTGGTTTCCGCTCCGGCAATGAATAAAATTGAAAAGATGCTTCCACAGGACACTATAAAATCTGAGGTAGGGCGTCCTGAAAAGGTTAAGCTCAGTTTGAAATTGCAAAAAATATTTCAAAACCATTTTTTTTTTTCATAACTTTTGAGATTTGTCTCTTTTTTCGTGTTTGTTTTGGATGGCTAAGTCTTAATGACCACTAGGTTTTTTTTGTTTAATAATTTTATAATCAAATACACACACATTTCTGTCAACCTACCTGAACCGATAAAAAAAAAGTTTCCCCATAGAATCGACCCATATAGCACTTTAGGTTAAAGATTCTTTATGCACAGATAACGCAAAACATTGGAGTGAAGACAGGCTTGAATAAAATAAAAACCATAATTTTATTCAAACTGTGATGCAATAATTGACAAAATTCAGAATGTTTGACAGATAGCTCAAGATAAATATTTTGTACACTCAAGTTCGTACAAATCATGTACAGGCATCATCAAAACAATTTGTATACAACTTACGCATGAGCTTCAAAGCAGGGACTTGTCATAAACCGAACCTATCATATACATAAAGCCGTTGTTTTATGTCATCTTGAAAATATTACAACACCAACACATCTTATAATATTATCCTAACCCAACCAAACACAGAACAATACTTTATAATATTACAACAATAACAAAAGTGACAATTATCTCTTTCTCAAGCTGCATACAATCTCTCCAGGACATCTCAAGTAAAAAATCTAAATGTCGCCCATACAAAGGCCATGGATGGACAGAATGGGAAAGAAGAATATGGGTCCAATGTAGACATTTTCCATCTCCTTGTTTTACCTCACTTACACTAGAGTCAGCAGTGATCATTTAAATAGCTCAATTCCTCTTCACACTACAAAATATACAGTGTGTAACAATTCACGCAACAATTGATATCAACCACATTCACTCAAGAGCCATTGTTTTGTTACACTAATAGCATAACACAAATGCAAATCAATGCAAAAAAATTTACAAACATCAGGACATTGAGCACCAAAATCAGAGCCTATTTAAATTGGAACTGTACACTAATGAATTACTTCTTTATATTACAAACAATAGACACAATAAGCCAGGCTTACAGGTTTGTACAGACAATATTGTAACAAAAACTAAGAGGACTCACAGAAAATCATGCTGTGTCACAAAAACATTTTCACAATTTTTAATCTAGATTTTCAGACATTTTTCAATGTTTTTCCTGTTAATTAAAACGTATAAAATTTTTCTTTCACAAAAGAAATATACTATGTCAATATTTTGCCCACAAAATATTTTAGGCCTAACCGTTATTATTTCCTTTTACACATAATGTTCACAGTGTGACATGATCCGTTTTTCCATCGAGCCTCTCAAACACCTGATGATACAGAATGATGAATGAGGTCAGAAAACCATTTCACATATACCAGTTCTAAAACCAGGAGCAAATCTAACAATAAGTTAATAAAAAGAAACGCTGCATTGTGGGGTTGGGAAGACAGTAGTCTGTACATGGCGATGTTGTTGTTGTTGTTGAGTTGGTTTAACGTCCAACATCAGCACTATATAGGCTATATTGTGGACGGGTCCCAAGATTGACGTCTGACAATTTTATGTGCTGCCACACACGAGACAGGGCGGGGATACCATGACTCCTGTCTCAGCCGGTCACATTATACTGACACCGAACCAACAAGTAGGGAACGCAACAGCCAGGATTCGAACTCGGGACCTTTTGCGTCGGAAGCCGATGTTCTAACTCTGGACCACCGCGTCCCCCAAAATCTCAAATTGGCAGGAGCTAATGTAATCCTTGTAAGCATAACCATTTCACATATACCAGTTCTAAAACCAGGAGCAAATCTAACAATTAGGTGATAAAAAGAAATGTTTTCGTAAATATACAAAGCTGCCCCTCCAGCCCGCCATTAATTGGGAGATTTCAGCCAGAAACGCATAAAAAAAGATCTGCAGAATGATGTAGAACATACAAAGATTTCCACTCTTCAGATCTATACAGAAGTGATGTTGTGAATCTGATCT
Source organism: Elysia chlorotica (assembly GCA_003991915.1). Taxonomy (NCBI): domain Eukaryota; kingdom Metazoa; phylum Mollusca; class Gastropoda; family Plakobranchidae; genus Elysia; species Elysia chlorotica. The sequence continues at coordinate 39,644 of RQTK01001527.1, forward strand.
GTAGCAAGTAACTCTGAAATGTTTCTATCGCCTCTATTACTTTTTTGAGCAGGTGGTGAATGAAACTACTTTACGTTAATAACAAAAAGTAGGTCATCTGTCTCTGTCAATGTCTCTCTTTCACTCTTATATCTCTTTCTCTCTCCTGTTCCTCACTCCCTCCCTCTAACCCACTCTTTCTCTCTTTCCTTCCAGTCTTTTAGAATGATGTTGCATCATTTGAGTACTGTGTGCATCAGAGCCCGACATGAAAAAAAAACATCTTCAAAGGATAAGAACGTTCATTATTGACTGAAACACTTGAAGAACTCAAGGTGGAAATAGACATTATCATATTTTGAGTCCTTTGAATTAATAACAGCCATATAAACCAAACTGTAACATACATTCTTTTTTCCGAAGGATAAAAATAGTATGCCTATTAAATATATGTTACAAAGAAACAAATAAAAATGTCTTTCAATTTTAAAAGTCATGACATTTTTAGCTTTTCCCTTAAGCGCTTTATCAAAATATGGTTTTGCCACATTTCAATATCTATAGATATATTGCGAAATGTGCTCCCCTATTTGCTAATGACAAAACATTTTGCATCTTTCATCCCATATCTGCAAAACATAAAAAAGGGGATAAATTTAACTACAACGTAAGTTAGCTCTTAACCAAACAGTTAAAATTATAAAAAAAACAACAACACAAAAAGCAATCCAAAAAACTTTATCTAAAATATTTTTGTTTTTACGACATAATTATTCTCAGCATATAATCAGAAGTATGATTCTTTCTCAATCCAACTGTATTGTAAGAGGTCTATGAATCACATTGTGTAAATACAAAGCAAGGATAGCATAATTATCGCCCCTGTATAGAGTCAGCTACATTTTATAATAATAGCAGCATAGAGGTTTGATAGTGGGTTGTTTTTTGTTGAGTTCTTTTGGTGAAAGAATCACTTATGGTTACAGTTTAATCAGCTCTAGATCTAATTGAAACTAATTTAATCACTCAATTCTTATTATTTCATAGAGAGAGTAGAACAGGAGGATATTATTTGTGACCTATTTATAAATAACAATTGTTCAGGGTGACGATATGTGCTGCCTAGTTTCTCTCATTGAAGCAATTCATTCAAATTCACAGTAAGAAGTTAAAACTGAAATATTTATCACCTATTATGCAACTTATAGGACATACAGATATTCCATTTAACAACTTGACCGCGGGATAAAACCCCTCATTTTTAGCCAGATGTGAAATGAAACGCAAAGAAACACGTCATGTAAACAAAACCGTTGTTATTAGCAGTCATAAACGGATTGGCAGTTTTTTTAGGCTTCGTAATCAAATCTATGCAGATCGCTGACATAATTATCCGCCTTGTGGTAAACTGGTGAAAAAAAAACCAATAAATATCTTCCCCAAAAAAAAAAGAACAAAAAAAAAGAACAAAAACAAAAACACCAAAGCTCACAAAAATACAGCCATAAAAAATATTCTGCTAATTTGTTGGGTAGCTAAAATGCTGATTTTAAAACAAGATCTGCACATAGTATTGATTTTAAACATGCACACAATTACTTTCAGAAAATATTGTTCCATGGTTGGCAAAGTTATAGCATTCCAAAGATGTTTAACAACACAAATAACTCTATTTGCTCCTCTGCTCTTGCCATCCACAGTTACCAAATACACGATGAACACTTTTCACAATATGTGAACGTATTAAAATACACTCCTTATGTCTCAAAAAACATATCCAGAGCCATAATTACAACTTTATTTTAAACATTATTTATACTCTTCCCTTTTTTTTCAAGCACCTAATCACATAATCCCTTAAGTTTTCAATCTTGCTGATCACAAATAAACATGTGCACAGAAATCTTTAAAATTTAAAGATCATGCGTCATCATCATGGACAACGAGCATCTTCTAATCAAGCGCCGACTCTCGTAAGTCCTCACATTTTCATTCTTGCTGATCACACCCACACAAAGATCACACTTAATTATCATGGACAAACAGCACACACACACACTCTCCTCTCTCACACACACAGAGATATCTATAAAGATCACGCTTCATTATCGTGGACACACACACATATCTATAAAGATCACGCTTCATTATCATGGACAAACAGCACACACACACTCTCTCTCTCACACACAGATATCTATAAAGATCACGCTTCATTATCATGGACAAATGACACACACTCTCTCTCTCTCTCACACACAGATATTTATAAAGATCACGCTTCATTATCATGGACAAATGACACACACACACTCTCTCTCTCTCTCACACACACAGATATCTATAAAGATCACGCTTCATTATCATGGATAAACAGCACACACACACTCTCTCTCTCACACACAGATATCTATAAAGATCACGCTTCATTATCATGGACAAATAACACACACTCTCTCTCTCTCTCTCTCACACACATATATCTATAAAGATCACGCTTCATTATCGTGGACGAACAGCATCTCCGACTTGCCCAGGCCGATGTCCTCGAAGGAAGGAGGATCTGGCCCGCCATCTTGCGGCTCACAGGGCAGCGTGCGTCGCGGGAAGTTGGTCACGATCTGGAAGTCGTCAGGGCACTCCTTGTGGCAGAACACGTAGTAGTACAGCCACTGGGAAATAAGGAATAGACACAAATTGGGGGGCATCTTAACAGGGCAACCACAGCAAGAGCAAATTTTGGGGGTTCAAATGGCAAAAAACTGCGGGGACAGGTTATAGTAATATCATCTTCATGACTCTCTTACAAATAAAACAAAAGTTAAGCAAGCGGCAAACAATTCTTAGAGCGACACAATATTATTTAGCGTGAAATTAGGAAGTTGAGGGGAACAACACAAAGTTTTTATATAAGAGGCCCATTTATGAACAAAAACACAACAAAAACTGTTCCACAAGCTTATAATTCATCATGAATACTGTTAAAAATGTATAATGAGCAAGTTCAAAAGCAACAAGCACAGACAGATGGAGCTGAGTTTTTCCTGATCATGTGATGAGTGTCATGACAGAAATGTGAACCAATAAAATACTATGAATTTACAGTTCTCTTCAGCAAAGTAGATTGCTTTTTGACTAGATATCCCTAAGCTTTTATTCTGAATTCTGAATAGTACCTATTTTGAGTTTCAAGGAAAGTTGATTTCTACAATGGCAAAAAAATCATTAATTCTATCAACCTGTCTTGAAGGAAAGTTTAAAGCACTTTGCTCTTTCCAAAATAATTATGTTCTGTTAATAAAAAAAAAAATTCTAGTCTAAAATGTGGCCTGAAAGAGTCGGTTTTTAGGATCACCTTTAGTTCTTTAGAGAATTGGTCATACATTAGAGCTAAAAAAAAATACTGAGGAGCAAGGCACAAATGCAAAAATATGTATTAATATAACTGATAGATGTTTGCCTTGTTCAAAAATAAATCTAATAATTATAAATTGAACTCATGTTTCAGTTTTGTTTTTGTTTTCTTTACCTACTCTACGCTGTGTTCTTCTTTACCTAAGCATCTTAAAACAAAAAAAAACCTACACACATGAACAATTAAAAACACTTTGCACATTAACCTTTTCATATCATATCACCCATTTTTGCACACAACCCTCTTATGCCACCACATCTTTGCATTGAACTGCACACACTCCATTTACAAATAAACAATATCAAAGCTTTTACATTTTATAAATGTTGAAAATTTCCCAAAACAATGTGCACAGAAAGAGTAGGTCCTGCATCATTCTATTTGAAAAGGGGTTGATTCCAAGTTAAAATAATATAAATTATCAAATTTTCTGTGATTCGAATTCACCTACAGACGCATAGCATGTTGAATCACAATACATAGCCCCTTGAAAGACCGTCACTGAGTTCTGACCTACCAACTTTTTTAAAACTGAGAATCCATAAAATTACAGAAAATTGGCATCACTGATTTTCTCGTTACCTTGAGTGACTGACTGCGGAGAAAGCGGCGCTCGATGCGGCTGCCGCTGGGTATCTTCAGCATGATGCGTATCGAGTCTGGGTGAGACTGTGCCGGCTCGGGGGGAAGCTCTTGCTCCAGCTGGCTCTTCTTCTGCTCTCTCTCCTGGGGAAAGGGGAACACATGGACGGAGTGAGGGAGTGAGTCAAATAGAAAATGTGCTCCTGTGGCTCTGGTGGGAGAAATTCAATCTCTCTTCTAGTCTTTCTTCTAGTTTGACGTCTCTCAGTTGAGTTGTGTCGGTTGCTTAACGCCCAACGTCAGCACTATATAGGCCATGTTGTGGACAGGTCCCAAGGCTGATGTCAGACAATTTTAAGTGCTGCCACACAGTGCAGTTAGCCTGGACTCCTATCTCAGCCAGTCACATGATACTGACGTCAATACAGTCGTGGATTTTGACCCCCCAGACCTTCTGATAGGAACCAGTTGGCCCCCAATGGCTCTGGTGGAAGATATCGAAGATCTCTCCAAGTTTATAATCATAGCCTCATTGGTTTCCAAACCATAACCTTTCAGTATAAGCAGACCTGTAAGTGCCTCTTGACAAAATTGTCTAAAAATTGTACCACCTCTATGGCCGTGAGTTTTTCTAGGGGGGGTTGGGGGGCATGAATCGCACTATGTGCCTCAAACAAGAGTAGAGCTTAACTCACCAAGAATTGCTGTTCTCTTTCTTCCTCCTCTTGCCTCCGCTGTCTCTCCAGCTCTTCTTCTCTTTCTCTCTCTTCTCGTTTTCTCCTTTCCTGAAAATAAAAGATGCAAAGTCGAAATAAAAGGTTGTTCAATAGATAAATGACGACACATTCTCAACAGTTATTTTCCATTGACTCCAGGCTTGAGGTGAGCACATTGCTGTAGGTGCCAAATATATAAAGTGAATTCATAGATCACTTAATATCATAGACATTTTCACAAAAAAATGCTGCAATTTATTTTTAGTTGGGATCGTTTAAAAGCAAAATTTCAAGCATTTTACATTAGTTCTAAATGGAAAGTGAAGAAGTATAATTTCAATAACTGTCTTGGCGATTAGAAATATAAATAAAAATTATTTTTTTTAAATGAAAGTCCATGTGAGGTAAATGATTTCTTTTATTATATAAGAGAGAAAGAAGTCACATCACTTTGATTTACAATACTTCAAGCCTTTTTATTTCATTTTGCGATATTGTTTGAAAAAGCTACCAGATCTTGCAGATTATAATTTTTTAAGAATAAATCAACAATAAACAAAAAAGTGTTCTAAAAAAGCCTAGGGTTTTCATGTAGTCTGTAACGTAAAAAAATGTCCAGAAATGTTGGGGTTTTTTAAAGTAAAAAAAAACCTTTAGTGATATTCACTTAGATGTCATGATTGTATCACTGAAATTATGAAACTATCGCATACAGTCGCATAGCATATTGGATGCTGATACACAACCCCTTGGTATGCCTTTGTTGAACCCTGATCCACTAAATTATTTCACTGAAAATCCACATATTTATGGACAACTAACACCACAGCATTTAAATTTTCGGGTACACTAAAATATGGAAAATTTCAATAGATTTTATACTGAAAAAAGTCCTCAAAAAAAAAAAATCTCCTATGTGTGACATTCTCACCTTCTCCTGGTCTGCCCGCAGTGACTCGAGGTACGCTTCGTCCTGCTCTTGTCTTAGGGACTGGTTAAAGCTGCGCTCCGCCCTGCATGGACAACAGACCACAGAATTAACAAGCTCAAGTTTTGTTTTTTAAATCACAGAATCATAAAGAATAACTTATCATAAGAAAATTTAAAATGCAATCAAATTATTTATTAATATTTGACACTAAGACTACACAAAGTCTTTACAAAAATTATCCAAACTCTCACTCTGGGGACATACTATGAAGGGAAAAACTAACATACACATTGAGACTTTTCATATGGAAAATCGGAAGACAAACGCACAGCTTAATAATTTATAATTCTACAGGGTGACTAAAGCCTCACAATTTTAATTGCTGCTATACAGAAGCATGGCATAGGCATACCTCATAAAAAAAACAGTTCTAAGATAAACGTTATAAAAATTAATATCACACCCTCTGCCTTAGGGCATAGAGTAATGGAGAGATCACTTACCTCTCTGCCCGGGCAGCCACAAGTGATGATTCATTGTCTGCCATCACTTGCTCTAACCTCGTGATCAGCTCGGGAGCCCCTGACAACACAAAAATATGAGAAACTGACAGTGAATACTGTTCAAACATAGCTTAAAAATGGTTGTCGAAAATGAAATTCTCTCATAGTTTCAGTTCTAGTATAACACAAACAAATGAGTTGAATTTTTTTTCTTATGTTATGATGAGAGGAATGTAAAGCTCCCCCCCAAAAAAACACTATGAGTTTACATTTCTCTTCAACCAAGTACATTTCGTAGTTTCAGAGCCCAGTATGACTTGTGTGTCCTGTTTTAAATTTTGGGTGAAAATAAGGAAAATAAATTCAACAAAACTACAGTAGCAACGAAAGAACTGATGATGTTTGTTTCTAAAATATCGGTCCATAAGTACACTGTCACAATAGCTCACGACTCTTAAGAATATGAGAAATAGGAGGTTTACAGCGAGGTGTAAGCTATCATAACATTTTACTTATGACTCATGGTGCGGTTATGTACCTGTTATGTGCCCCTCAATCCGAGCAACCACACTCATCCGGTTGTCTCTGAGTACAATCACAGCGAGGAAAGGGTATGCGTTCTCTCTCAATGCTTGAGAAACTGAAAAAAGAGGATCAAAATTGAAATATAAGAAAGGAATATCTGAATTTAGGAAAGTTGGTAAAACTTTTAAAAGAGAGACAAACCTTAAATTTTAAATAAAAAATTATTATGTAAATCTAACAAGTTTTATAATGATGTCAAAAACGTAATGCAGCTCTAAATATAAACCACATGCTATAAAATCTTATTTTCTTTGCTAAAAGGGAAGATTGGTTGTATTGCCTGATGATTTTCTTCTATTTTTTGAATGGATCATGCTGCATCAAAAAATGTTTAAAATATGCCAATCCAGTTGTTAAGAAATCTATTTTAATTATTTAAGAAACAGGATTCGCCATTTTACAACTGAGGTGAAGATTTGTTTGTATTAGCATAAAAGTGTTGTAGTTCTAATGCAGACTGAATTTTTGTGATTGAGAGAATCTAAGCATTAACTGTAGAAAAAAAGTAATCTCTTTGAGAGATGAGAATAGAAAGTAATCTCTTTGAGAGATGAGAATAGGATTAGATTTAATTAAAAAATCCTTTACATGGTTCATGCATAAAAATGTTCTTAGAAAAAACAACAAACAATTATGGCAATCAGACAAAAAGTTTGAACAAAGACTTAGCCATGAGAGAAAATCGGCTACTGAGTCTTTGGTGTTGATGAATGGTTTTTAATTTGTCATGACAGGATTTATTTCTATTTGACTGAAATGTTTCATATATATTTTGGGGTAAAAAAATCATATCTGTAGGTTGCGTATGATTGAAGGTTTACAAACTGCAACGGTTAAAATAAAAAACTGAAAAGAAGAAAGTTATATTTTTAAAGAAACATAAAAGCATGACTACCCTTTCAGCTTTATTCTTGCTGAATATATCTAGAAATTTGGATTTTGGATTGCACTATATTCACTGCCTCTAACATGCAGTGCAAATCTGTTTTTACATTAGCTTTAGATCATCACTAAAAAAAAGCAATGTGGAAACAATTTCCTCACATTGTCGCATGTGGAAACAATTTCCTCCCATTGTCGCCTTTCTAACATAATGGTTTATCTCACAGATAGACCACAATAACACTGACCTACCATAAGAATCTTTAAAGAAGTCCCCATCTATCTGTTCTATAACAAGAAAAATCGACTGGGCCAAATTTGTTTAATGTTTATTTTTAAATTCACTTCCAAGTAAGTTGATAAAAAACAGCCAATTTGTAAAGTTTCTTTCGTTTTTCTAAAAACTACTGAACTTGAGACAGACCATTATGTATGCAACGTCGTGACACCAACTTTTCCCATAAAAAAGTTTACATGGAGCATGTGAAGTGTCACTTAGAATTTCTGAGGAGAGATCAAATCTATTTAGGTTATCCCTGTAAATAACACCTGACCTGAATTTCAAACCTTACCCCTGTAGCCCTCTGGACTGGTTGTGTTGCACGCCCAAAACAGGACCTGGGTGTTCACAAAGTTGACAAACTCTTCTGAGCATAGAACGTCACTGGAAACAAATTAAAAACAAAAAGTTGACATTGAATAGGATAAAAAAACAACCCTGATGTATTTTTAACAAAATTGAATGCAACCAGTAACAGTGAATCAAAACATTTTGTATTGATCCTGATCTAAAGCCTTTACAGACTGGGCTGACAATTCCGTTTGTATTAAGTTTGATGGTTTAGCCCTGCACTATTTGGTTTAAATGCATTTTTGTCTAATGCTAGTGAGTCTTTTACTGCACACACTAAATAGCACAGATTACAACCAGCGCTCACCGACAAAACGTTTCTGTGTTCTGGTGTTCTTCACTGTGTAGGTACACTAGCAGGTAGCGCAACTCTTTCTTCGCATCGTTTAGAGCCTGGGAGGTAAAAGAGAAATAAGATACGGTAAACTTTTATTGATCCACCAGGAGAATTTTATTTGGATAAACCAGCAAAGACAGTAATCTTGACATTTAAATGAAAACCATAGGTATTAACAACTTGCTCACTCTCTCTCAATAAAGTCATAAAGTTTTTAAGACACAAGTTAAACTGGTGTAGCTCTAAGAGGAGAGGAAATGTTTATTTTTTGTCTGCTTTCATTTTTTTTAGGGTGCATCCAAAACGATAAAGAAACCAATGAATTGGAGAAGGAGAGAGAGAGAGAGAGAGAGAGAGAGAGAGAGAGAGAGAGAGGCAATAACAAAACACCATGACCGTGAGACTGGTCTTTCCAGCCCATCACGCATACTGTGGACCCACCTGGCTGTAGGTTCCCTGATAGAAGACCGGGTGCTGCTGGCCAAACTTTCCCTCAAACGTGGAGATGAAGTTTGTCACGTCGCCGAGAGGATCTGTCACAACTGTTGGGAGTGGAGCAGGAAAGTGTCAAACCAGAGCTTATGCATACATCACATATAAACTTTATTGTACGACAAACATTTTAGATTTGTTTATCAAGACTATTAAATTTAATACAGCAACAATTTTTTTAAGTAAACAAAAAACACAATAAAATTGCAGAGATGGAGCAAGGATTCAATAACAGAGACCACAGAAAGTTATTGAAAAAAACAAAACAAAAATACAAATACTTGCAACTCTGAGAGCTGGTACCTAAATTTTGTTTTGTTTTAGATTATAAATGTATGGTGGCCAGTGGAAATTAGGTTTATATATGTGTGTGCAGTCTGACAACTGTTTGGAGTGGAGACGAAAGTATAAAATTGTGGCACAAACAGGGAGGATAAAATGTATTATAATAAGAAATATATATTGAGCAATTACCCTTCCATTGCTCACTTAAAATTTAAGGTAATAATTTATATCTAGCCCTACCTCTTCATTTTTATATGGATCGTTTCTCTTGGTAAACATTTGGCGTTATTTAGCATTTCCCAACTCGAGTGTTCGTGTGATCTTACATCTACACGTCAGATTTAGATTTTACTGCACATAATTATACATTTAACACCAAAGAGAAGAAAAGAAAACCGCAAAGCACATGGTATTATATAATTAATAATGACCTCACATCTACACATCAGATTTGGATTTTACTGCACAGATTTATACTTTTGGCACCAATGAGAAGAAAAGAAAACTGCAAAGCACATGGTATTATATGATTAATATCAGTACACTTCTGCCTGCAATACTCACATCTTCTAGGATCTGGTCGGAAGAAACTGACTGTGAAAGAAACAAGGGGATGTCAATCAATGACTTGTGGGAGGTGAGAAACAACTCTAAAAAATAAAGTTGGTCCAATGTTCTTGGCAGATAGAGAACTAAGAGTGAGGGTTGCATTACACAAAATAACATTTCATAGATGCAGGAAATAAGCTTTAGTGAAAGGAAAGTACTAAACTAACCTTGAAAACCTGTTTCAATACCCAAACCCCATTTCATTAAATGAAAAGTAATATCTTGTTACATTCCATACAATTATAACGCATTCAATGGCATGATGCTTCAGAAAGCTTGACCAGTTTGGTTTGCCACTTATGCCTGATTCAAGACTCGCTTAACAATATATGTTGCAGTAATAAACAGCTCTAGAGAGAGACAAGGGAAAAGATTTTTAGCCGTAATAATCGATACAATTCTAATCTAAATCTAAATTTGCTCATTCAATTCTTGCTTCCAAACAAACTGTTCTCTACTTACTGAAAGCGCGGACAATGTCAAAGATTGTTGACCAGACAAACCGCATGGGCATGGTCAGGAGGTAGTAGGTCCACTCAAACATTCCCTGAGGTCGCCTCCCTGGATACATTATTACCCTGGCAGGGGTGCACATAAACAACATACATATAACTATTATGTCAAATTATGAACGATTGTAAGCATCATTTAAACAAACGTATAGGCCACTGCTGTACTCTCTCCCTCTTGCTTAACAGAGACAAAATGGACAATGGCAGAGTTTACTTGAGTTGGTTTAATGTCCAACTTCAGCACTATATAAGGGCTATATTATGGACAGGCCACAAGACAGACATCTCACTATTATATGCGTCGCCAAACAAGAGACAGGCAGGGATACCATGACTCCTGTCTCAGGGGGTCGCATTATACTAACACTGACCCAGTCAGATACAGGGGGCGAAATTGGACAAATAATTCTGTCAATCGTGAGATTAGAACCGCAGACCTCTAAATTTGAAGATCAATGCTCTACCACATGAACAAGTTTGTCCCTGGGTAATGGCAGAACCATTATCAATTTATAAAGTTAATTTCATATATAATTCTTTCCATTTATGTACTACCAAGTTTTAACAAAGGCGGGATGTAATAAGACCAATGCCTATTAAAGAGATTTTAATTACTTGTTCCTTAATTTGTATTTTAGGACTTCAAAGACTTTTACCAATCATGAATGCAGGATAGATATTTTCAGAGATATCAAAACCATTATTAATTTATTCGTATATAATTTTATACTTCTTTAGATTTTCCTCTGGTCATAAATATGTACTACAAAGTTTTAACAAAGCCGGGATGTAATAAGACCAATCTCTTAATTAAAGGGATTAAAATTACTCGTAGTAATTTGTATTTTAGGATGCAGGATAGATATTTTCAGAGATATCAAATGTTCAATTCCCATTTAACCACATTGGTCACGAAGGAAATATTGTTACTCTCAATTCAAGAGACATAATTTGATAAATCTCTCAACATGTTAAGAAGTAAACAAAACACTACAGGGACTAAGGAGATCAAAATATTTTTCTTTCAACTGACAACCACAGTGATTTATTATAGACAACTATTGATCAACTTGAATAAGACACAGGAATACAGCGGAAAAATCTTGCTACTGAAATGGAGAAAAGAGAACTTAAATGAAAAAAAGATAGTCATAGCAAATGTTTGAATGCTGTTGGAAGACAGAAATATCTATAGACAAATAGATAGATAGAAAAGCAATATGTGTGCTCTAACCTTTGGTTTGCAGGCTGTAGATTAACCTGAGGCAAACGCTCTGCTGGTCGCGGGGGATGATGGAAAACTGTCGGGGCTCCTTCCTGCTCGTTGAATGTGTCCTGGACCGCAGCCTGCCAGAAGAGAGAGACAATTTACGTCTTGTCTTGGTTTGCATTTTCCAGGTTAAAGCAAAACTATGACTATAGTGATGTATGTATTTCATGTTGGACACAAGCATATGTCTAGTCCAGTTGACTTTTGGTGTCGAAGCATTCTTTTAGGTTTTGCAGTATTTAATACAATTATAATGACTTCATGTTCTGTTAATTTTTCTCATATATATTACTTGGAACGCCTTAAATTTCTCATAATTTGGCATGATGGAAACACGAGTGAGCACTTAGAAACTGTGAGATCAATTAGATGAAAAAAAAAAGAAGTAAATGTTACCTCTATATTCCATTCGTGACCCGATAAAATATCTCGACATCTTTGCATCGGCTCAATGCCAGTCAAATCCTGAAATAAGAGGAATATATTGTACTGTACACAGAAATTTATCTATAAACCGTGAAGAAAAAGATTGCACATTTTGTGTTTTAATTTAAGACAGAAAAAAAAAAACAAAAAAACAAAAACAAAAAAAAACTCCTACATTAATTTTCATTTGAACTTTAAGGAACAATGTCAAGTCATTTGTGATGAATTAAAATGTTCTGAAATTTAGCAGCGTTGCAAACCTTTAACGGGAGTTAGATGTCTGATAGCAGACTAACCTTATTAATTTCTGCAGTCAGTTCAGGTTAGTTTTTTTTAATACATTTAATTTTCTTTTTATGAGTGAGGAGGGAGATTGATGATGTAGGTACAACTGGTATGGCTGCATATATAAACCCTATTGAAAACATCATTGTATTGTTATAAATAAAATGCAGTAGATTGACCTGCATTAACCATTAAGTTTGTAAACTAGAAAAAAAGAAGGGGGTTGTTACAAGGTGTGGCTAGTGAAGCTACGTAATTGAGCAGCATGAGGGAGTGTGCTGTTGGCAACATTGGGGTTACATCGCTAAGACACACAGGTGTTATAATATCTGTGCACATTTGTTACAAGTCGTTTCAGCAATATTAGGTTCTTGTGGGGTTATTTTTAATAGTTTTTTACTATAAGTTTCACTTTTCAAGCTCTCAAGGCAAGTAAGGAGAAGCAATTTGATGAGGAGATGATCTTTCTTAGGGTCCATTTTGTAAGGAATTTTTACAATTATTTTAATTTTTCATATTTATGCATAACTTTCAAATAATGCGATTTTTTCTTAATTTTTTCAACTAAAAATCTGTCCTCCAACAATAAATATTAAATTAAATAATTGATCTTGTGGCTTTGAAAATTTGGATGATGTTACAAGTGCTTGGTCGGTTCATGAAAATTTTAAGAGACAAAATAGTTGACTTTTTTTTCGTTGGTGCTTATTTCAGTTTTTGGTAACCAAAATCTGAGGTTTTGGCCAAGAAATTGACGAAAAATTGGGGTTTTTTTTTCAATTAAGTGCTAGAGTACACATACAAAAATAAGATAAAATTGTTCTGACAGGTACAAACTAAAAAAAATTAGCTAGGGTGAAAAGAACCAAATCTGCTTTTCAATCAAGTATTTGTAATAAAATTCTTAGTTCATCACTTTTTTCATTCAATGTAAAAATATAGTTTGGTTACTTACCTACTGTCTTTTCACATTAGCACATTTTGCAATTTATTATATTAAATAAATTTTTTTTATCATCATGGCTAGAATTTTTTGGCTTCATCCCCTCTCTCTTGTCCTTAATTCCTAGATCTATACCCAGAGACTCAAAAATGTATCAATAAATTTTCAGTGATAAATTTAATCTATAGCAAAGAAGAATGGGTCAACATTAACAGCGGCACAATTTTCAGAGCGTGCTATCTTGGTATCGTAGTGGTGAGCGGCACAGTACATATTATTCAATATGGTGACGATTAGGCTATTAAAAAAAAAGAAAAAGAAAAGAAAAAAGAATTTACATTTGTTTGTTTGCTTCATTTCATTTTTAAAATTTAAGTTTTTAGGCCTACATGAAGCAACAGCACAAATAATAATTATAATAATAATAAATTATTAACAATAATGATTAAATGATAATAATAATAAGAAGAAGAAAAAGAAGTCTAAGAATTTATAAGAAATAAGAATAATAATAGGTTAATAACGATAATAATAACAATAATAATTATTATTATTGGTATCATTATTATAAGTATTTGCTGCTTAATTTATAATGCCAAATTACTTAAATTTTAAAAATGAAATCTAAAAACAAAAAAGGGAAAAAACAACAAAAAACCACACCAAAAAACAACCAAACGTAGTTTCTTTTATTTTTTAAAGCCTAATTGTCACCATAGCGAATAATATATAATTATACTGGGCCGCTCACCACTACGATACCAAGATGGCCACACTCTGAAAATCCTGCTGCCACTATTCAGTGTACCTTTACCGAAGAATGTATGGTCCCGATACACTATTAGTAGGTAGTAGGGCCAACAGACTCCCCACAAATAAAAAAACCATCATAACACGTAGGTCATGGACCACCAGTCATATATCTTCCCTTAACAACTTTTTTCTTGGAAAAACTTCACTCATAATTATAGTTCAAGACGCTTGACTGGACTAGATCTATCTAGAATCTAGACGGTAGACCTCTAACCAGCTTAGAGCACTGTAGGCCTACTTTGTGGCTCTCTTCATACATCTCTTTCTATGGCTAACTATCTGAGTGTGGAGATTTTGATCAAAAGATACATTTAAAAGCCGTTCTTATATAATAGAGTATCTATAGACTATATTTCTGAGCATCAGATCACGATTACAACTACAAGTGGTGATAGGATTGTTTATTTCACCACGGGCAATAGACATCTGGATCTAGAGAATCAATTGTAGTACAATAAAATTAGATCTAGATGTAAGGCATAGCTATGAAAAAGTAACACAGAATTCGATCTAAATCTAGATATGACAGTACCTGAAATTGTAACAGTTTTTCCGTTTGTTCAGGAGTGAGATTGGCTTGTGCGTCCTCCATTGTTGTGAATTGAATGCTTACGATTTCCGGTCAGTATCGAGAAACAGACGTGTAGATTTTACCCGATGGTTGTGAAAATAAACGTGAGTTTGTCACAGGGTGGGGGAAAGAACTGGCTAAAGCGGTAGAGCTTTGGTATCCTATTCGGGATTTTTTCCGATTTTGGTTGGATTGGTGTAGGTATACTGTGACCGGATGAAACAGAACCTCAGGTCTCCCCTGTCGTGTGTGAGGCAGCACGTAAAATTGCCAGACGCCAGTCTTAGGACTCGTCCACTGTAGATCTATAGCCTAAAATGGCTAACGTTAAGAAACAAAACAAACAAAGCCACATGGGTGAACCGCGAGGATAAGCGACAATGACCGCCGAGTGCAAGTCTGCCTCCGCCATCTTATGGCATTGGCAAACTTGCCGCTGCCCGTGTTTTGTACAGGATGGTTGCGCATTGAAATAAAAAGGAAAATAATCACAGAACAACCCTTGGATGAGAAAAAAAGTAAAATGATAAACAGGAGAATAAGTTATGGAAATATTTAGTTTGGTGTATAATTTAAATGATGTGATTTTAAAATATTTTTTAGGTGGTCAGCCACTCTTGTGTACTTATACAGAAGTCTTATGGTGTTTTTTTTTTTTTGTTTTTTTTTGGGTTTTTTTTTAACACGACTTTATTTGGTAATACTATGAAACTACAGTTGTTACTAAAGGAAAAAAATAAATATTTATTATGAATGCTTGGATATTTTCAATTTTGGCGTCTGTGATATGAGTTTGTAATTTTAAAAGAGTGGTAAAGAAATGAGTTCGACCGTAAAGTATAACATTAATTTGCAATCGGGTCTTACTTGATTCGTGTGGTAGGATCAACCAAGATTTCATTATCAATAACGACGGTGTATTTCAGTTCTGGGCGTAATGCTTATTCATTTCTGTACCTATTTTTTTGAATAAAATACAACGCAGACTTAATTTCTTTAAACAACTGATTAGTTATCTAAATGACGATT
This sequence comes from Elysia chlorotica, assembly GCA_003991915.1. Classification (NCBI taxonomy): domain Eukaryota; kingdom Metazoa; phylum Mollusca; class Gastropoda; family Plakobranchidae; genus Elysia; species Elysia chlorotica. The sequence continues at coordinate 55,440 of RQTK01001527.1, forward strand.
TTACAGTCTGATTTATATTTTTTTCAATTATATAACTGTTTTAATATTTGTAAGATATGTATAGTGTTGGTGGAAATGTTAAAGTAGGAAAGAAACACGAGGAAAAGAGGGGGGGGCGGGGTCTTTCTACTCTCATGTTTCAGTTCATCCCGCCTGTCCTAAACATTTTTACATCCACATTATTATTGATAATGTTCGCTCTCTCTCTCTCTCTCTCTCTCTCTCTCTCTCTCTCTCTCTCTCTCTCTCTCTCTCTCTCTCTCTCTCTCTCTCTCTCTCTCTCTCTCTCTCTCTCTCTCTCTCTCTCTCTCTCTCTCTCTCTCTCTCTCTCTCTCTCTCTCTCTCTCTCTGTCTCTCTCTCACCCTTACTCTATCTCTCTCTTGGTTTCCCTCTCTTCTCCTATTATGGATTTTTATACTGTATTTTATTCCATCTCATATATGTGTTTCACCAAGTTTTCTCATTCCTAAGTCCTCTTCACGTTAACACACATGATTCTACCTCCTGTTTCTATCATTCTTAAATACCCACAGTGGCGGATTTTGGCCCAGATACATGTAACACAATAAGTATTATCTCCACCATCTTAGACATTGGTTTCTATTTAGGCCTACACTTTTTCAACACTTAAGGACATCCCCGAATTCTGTGTCCATTTATTTGCACATTTCAATGTTGACTATTTACCCCCAAAAATTAGTTCTTGCTTCTATTTCGGTCTCACTTACATATTATGATATACGTTGTTGTAGTTGTTATTATTTTTAATTACATTTCAAGCTGTTTCATCCATCCTTAACATTCAATTCTAGTTATTGGGTTTATTACTGGTAATAATACATCGTCGGTTCCAACTGCCTATCACCTCCATTTTAAACATCGTTTTCCATATAATTCACAATTGCTAATTAATTTGTATTATGGGTTCCAATCTTTGTATTACTATCTGTCTCTATCATTTTTTTTTTGTTTTGTTTACAATAAATTGTAATATTCAGTTTTGCGTAAGTTATTGGTTTGAACTGCCATTTTACAGCCTATCTCCTCCATTTTAAACATTGTTTTAGGCCTAGGCCATATTATACTTCAACTTTGTTCATATTGTGTGTTTCATGGGCTCCATACCCGTATTCTGACCTTTCTTGTACATGCTACTTTATCATGATTATCCTCTGCTAACAGCCAAAGTTTTAGATTCCAACCCTCATGCTTCAGTCACTCTTCTCTATATTGAGAACTGTTTGAAATCTATGTTTCAATCTCTGTCACTTAGTACGACGTATCGGTCTGCTCTCTCTCTCTCTCTCTCTCTCTCTCTCTCTCTCTCTCTCTCTCTCTCTCTCTCTCTCTCTCTCTCTCTCTCTCTCTACTCTCTCTCTCTCTCAATATATCTCTATCTCTCTCCTATCCCTCTCCTCTCTATCTCTCTCTCCCATCTCTCTTCTATCTCTCTCTCTCCCATTAATTTTTCTTCTCCACCATTACTCTTCCTCTATTATGCAACCAGGGTGAATCAGGCACAAGTCGCTGATATAAGTTTTGAGCTAGAGCCCTCTAAACATAAGCAAATCTCTCTCTATTGACCCTTTTTTATATTCAAATAATATGATTATCTCTGATTCTAGAACTGATAAAGTTAAAAATTTGTTCACCCTATCAAACTCCATTTGATGCTGATCAACACACTATTAATCTCAACAAAAGTCAAATTTCCGACTTGTACCTGATTAACCCTGGTTGCCTCACCTGAATGTTCTGTTTTATTTCCCTACTGATTTTCTTTGATCCAGCCTCTATATCTAAACAATATTATAATAAATCGTCATGACCGCCCTTTGAAGACGAGAGGACAAAAGCCTGCATTCTCATACTAGAAGGAAACAAAGCCTAGACCTTGACAACAAAACTCTCTTTTGAAAATTACCACAAACTTTAAAAACTGCTCACTAAAAGTCTGCTCAGGTGTGTTTGAGGTGAATTTTAACCAACTACTTCAGTACTTGGTTTATGTCTTTTTGGTGTGTGTGTGTGTGTGTGTGTGTGTGTGTTTTTTAGCATAACTGTACACACACACACACACACATGTGCTAGCGCGCGTAGATAAACGGATGCACAAAGAAAAGAAGAAAATGTTAAGCGTAGGATATGATTTATTAAGATACAAATCACGCTCTCAAAATGTTTAACAGTATTGCGCAGGGGCAACAGAAATCCAACAAACAAACAAAAGATCTGGTTTGGAAAAAGGGAACATTCATCCACTTCAATATTAACGCGAATGTCACCCCGGTTCGATCATTTTTGTTTCAGCGTATTTTGTTAAGGTCGTCGTCTGGACGAAGAATACTAGATCTATTTAAACTTCGCAGGCAGTCAGTTATGTTGGTACAGAATTTTAGGGGCTAACTGGCTCAAATGGTAAAGCGTGGGTCGTCCGATCGGGAAGCCCGCAAGGTTAGGGTTAATTTGCTGGTTTGCGCGATTTGCACGGATTGCGTCAAACTCTCGTTGGGTCGGTGTCAGTATAATGTCAGGATGATGTGACCGGCTGACACAGGGGTCCTGGAATCCCAGCATCTGCTTCGTGTGTGGCAGCACGTAAGATTGTCAGACCCAACCGGTATCCGTATGACTTTGTGATCCTTCATGTGAACTTAGTAAAGTAGCAGGATGCTTCTTTCCTACAAATCTATGTACGAAAATGAACGCTGATGTCACATTATACATTGAAATAGAACAAACAAAGCAGTATATAACTCTGATTACGTAGAAAATCCAATCGGCCGCATCTTGTGGGCTGAAATGTTTCATAGAAGTATAATTTTTTATAAACCCAAGGTATGTCTTTTTTACGTATCGTTGTTAATCAGTTCATTACACTCACATACTTATGTTGACATCGTAACACAATGTACAGAATTAGATCAAAACAGTACGTGGAAAATTAACCAATCGGCTGCATCTTGCGGGGTGAAATATTTCTCGAAGCAAAATTATTAAAATCCCAAGTTATGTCTTTTTATGTCAATCAGTTCATTACACTCACATACTTATGTTGACAACTGTCATGTTATATCTAGCATTGATGAAAAAAAAAGAAATACAGTTTGGAAAGTTATCTCTCCTTTTCTTTTGAAGTATCATTTACAGATATGACGTCTTTCCATCAAGCGTAGTGTGAAACAACATAAGATCGAACCTAGGACTTTTCTTTCGTCCGTCACACGTCCTACCAATTGGGTATCTGGCTATCATTATAACATTTCCCATTAAAGGATGAATGAATCTCCATTTATCTTATCCAAACTATTTAGGTTTACCAAACAAGCCGTGGTGTTGAGCTGAAGCATCGTCTAGCCTCAGGTTTTTTAACATTACATAATCCTTGACCAGCTTGGGCAAGGGGAGAGAATCTATACAGTCCGGCAGGCGATGACCAATTATTGCCCTCACTGCAAAAACCGCTTCCTCCTTCAAACTCCGGACGTTGGAAGCCTTTGATATAAGCCATAGGAGAATATCCAGCCAGTCATCTGGAAGTTTTTGTGCATGTCCGAATGTCAGTGTTGGCATTTCTGCGTTTGCCATATTCTGCCCGGAAGATGCGGGGGCGGGAATCGGAATCACAATTGGATCCTGATGCGCATTCGTATGTGTAGTCTGTTCCCCCGGGTTAGAAGTCTGTCTGTGAAAATCTCCGAGAAAGGAGTCCCGTAATCCATACACACAGTAGCCGGCGTCGACCATGAGTCTACACAGGTGGAGAAAGCCCTCAGAGTAGGCCAGTTCGAAGGGGTCGAGGGAATACTCCAGCCTGCGACGGCGCTTGTAGACACTTCCTTTGGTGGTCAGGCAACAGTTGTGTTGGAGCAGCGGTCGGAGGGTTTCCAGGTCCCCCGTGCTGGCGCACACCAGGGCTGGCGTCACGCCGGAGTAGACTGGGGGGTGGGGGGGAGAGGGATGAATGGAGGGCGTTAGAGAAAGATAGCGAGGAGAGCTAGAGAGAGAGAGGAAGAGAAGGGGGGCGAAGAAGGGAAAAAGGGCAGGGAGGGATGACTGGCGTCACGCCGGAGTAGACTGGGGGAAGAAGGGGAAGATGGATGAATGGGGGGTTGCTAGAGAAAGATAGGTAGAAGAGATAGAGAGAGGGAGGGGGGGGGCAGAAGGGGTAACGGGAGAGAGAGAGGTAGGTAGAGGGGAAAAAAGAGGGGAATTAAGACTGGAAGAGAAATAGATACATGAGGGAAGAGAGAAAGATAGAAAATAAGAAAGATATACATGGCACAGAACAGAGGTGAGAATAGAGAAATGCAGATGGAGCGGACATTAGATAGAAAAAGGAAAAAAAGAGACAGAGAGGAAAAAGGAGGGTTAGGGGAGGGGGGATAAAGAGGTCCGTAGATGTAACGAGACAGAAAGACGAATATAGGGATGGGAAAAGAAGAAAAGAAAGAGAGCTGAATAAAGTGAATACAAAATAAAGGAAATTCTAAGATATTCAATATTATTATTATTGTTGCTGTTGTTGTTGTCGTTGTTGTTGTTGTCGTTGTTTTCGTTTTGTTGTTCTCAATGTTATTTACTCAAACAACCACATCGATGCCTTCCCCCCTCTCCCCCCCCTTTTTTTTCCAGTGTTGCCGTAGGTCCTACCTGAGACACTGGACGTGACCCCGCCCACAGCAGACGTGGAGCAGCGACCTGGACGAGACGTTTGTCACGTCATCATAGAACTGGTCCACGTCCCCGCCGTCTGCGATCATCTGGGCCAGGCCCGCGGCGTCGTTGTTGACAACGGCAAAATACATCCGGGCACTCCACTCGCCCGCCATGATGGCAGCTGCAGGTCATGCAACTATGTCTTTGTGTGGCAAGTCGTAAAAGTATTAGACGTTAGCCTTGGGATCCGTCCACAAAATAGACTATACGGTGCTGATGTTGGGCGTTAAGCGACAAAATCAATTCCACTCAACTCAACTCAACGCCCGTAATGTTGACAGGCCCAGACCATGCCACTCTGTCAGAGTTTTTTTTACTTTCGGATGTAGCTATTATTTATTATTAGAAGTTTTCTAGGGTCGTTGTATGAACGATCATTTTTAGGCATACACGATAAGATCATACTGTTAGTGTGTTTCTGGCAGGGATTTGCAATTTTCTCATGTATACATTTTTTTTTCCAATTTCGGCCCCTACTGGTTCGTCCGGAGTTTTATAATAATTATGGCTGGCTGAATCACGAGTCCAGGTCTTTCCGCACTCTCTGTGTTTGAAGCGTGCACATTTGTTAGATGTCTTAAAGCTGGTCCACAATATGGTACATAAAGTGCTGACGTTAGACGTGTAATAACCAACTCAACTCAATCCTTTTCATTTTCCCCTACTCTCACATCAACCCCTGGACGATGAAAAAATTCGTCTTGATATAAAAAAGAAGTTGAATTTAGAATTGCGTGTCACAATCACCATTAGTAACAAACATTTAATAAGACAGAATGAGCGATCAAAACATAAGGTATCCATCACACAACATACTTACAATAGTTGCTTTTATCTAGGAATCTCGTACATTCTTTAAATTAATACAAAAGAAAACTGCAATATCAGAGATTCAAGGTTTTGTGAGACGTTTCACACACACACACACACACACACACACACACACAAGCTCGTAGATTGATCAAGGGAGCTAGCTTGACGCGTGCTCACTCTGTTTCTTCATTAGAATCAAGGCGGTTGACCAATCTTCAGAGAGTTTTTATAAGGTTTTAAATAAGGATGCTACCGTATCCCGGCACACAAACGCATACAAATCGTAATGAAACCTCTCACTATTTCTATCTCTCTGGTAAAGCTAAAGGTATATCCGTGCGATCTATTTTATAGCTATAATTCAGTATCATTAAAACCAAACAAACCCATCTGTAATGAACACTGGCATGAAATCATGTATAATGGCTCTGAAATACAGAGCAGTAAGTGTTAGTGTATATAATAGAATAAAATGCAAACAATATCGCTTATCTTGTACCACTGAAGGAATACGTTTTAGCTATACACACTTGTTCTACCTGTTCAAAACATTGCTGCCTGTGTAGTGTGTAGCATCTGACACACGCAGAAGGTACCATATAAACAAGTCTATCTAACCTGCTGTTCTCTCTCTCTACCTTAGCATCCCTCTCTCTCTCTACCTGACAGGTAAGAAGACGGTGAGCACACAACGAAAGCAAGTCGAGTGTGAGTCGGAATTAGAAGCAAAGTTAGGCCACAGTGTTCAGCCGACTTAAACAGCTTTGTTCCGAGAAATCAAAGCTCGTTCAGTTCCGAGCTTAACTTCTCCTCAGTCTCAAGACAAATCTTTATGGCGGTGAATGGACCTAGTGAGGAGTATCTGGGACTCAGCTATTCTTATTAGATTGACATCGACTATTTTTACTTAAATTTGCATGAGAAAGTAACGCAATAATACTCTCCTCTCATAGAATAATGTATCACTTTACATTTTATGTTGACTTGAAAATATTATATAGAACAAAAAAAAGAATTTAAGGACCATAATTTTTTATATGCAGATACCCATTTCCGTTGCCTAATTAATTTTGGCCCTCCTCAATTCACTATTAAATTTTTGTTTTACCCGCAAGCCACTCTATTATGCTACTCGTAAAAGTTATTTCGACCGTAGTCATTTTTTTTCTTTTCCAAAATTGATCTCAATGCCTTGTGAATCCTGAAACAAAACACTTTGATATTTGCGACAAAACATTGTCACAGTCGTCACAAATTTGACTTAATCTTGACAAAATGAAAGTTTGTTTACAGTAAATTACTGATATTATTCAACACGCTAGAGACATAGAAAAGTGTTAAGAACAGCGTTTTTATTCAAGGATTTATAGAAGAACAACAAATTTGGAAAAATAAATTATGTCTTCCTTAAATTAAAACCAATCAAAACAGCACTGAATTTTCTCTGTTTCTGAATTATTTCTATTGTTGCCATCAAACAGTCGACTTGGACTAAAGACTTTTGACATCATAAACATCTTTAAATCTGTGAGGCTATCCGGTTAGACATCTGTGGTGATGTCAGTGTATCCTGAGGTGTAATCACTGGTTCTATAGCTCGGTGTACTATTCTCAGTGTATCCTGAGGTAGAACCGCTGGTTTCATTGTCGGTGTAGCTGCTAGACGAAAAACTTTGTGTAGCTCCATATGAACGTCCAGTACCGGTAGTTAAACATTCTATCAGATAGAATAAAGGTGATACAAAACTGTTAATGGCATGTTCCTCAATAATTGTCAGTTTAATTGGTAGCAATAAAGACGTTTATTAGGAAAACAAGACTGCCTAAAACGATGAATTTGCCTACAGTCTTAATAATGTGGAATTTTATAAGGTTCACCAAAGCACAAAATAGCATGACATTGTAGCTTTGGGTTTTAGGGAATAAACTTAAACATTTGTATTAATCACCGTTGTGTTAGTGCAGTCTTAAAAGTTCATGGTTTATCATGTATAGTTCTAAAACCAAAACTAGTTAGGTAGAGATCGGTGTGCTATCGTCAGTGTATCCTGAGGTAGAACCACTGGTTCCATAGCTCGGTGTGCTATCGTCAGTGTATCCTGAGGTAGAACCACTGGTTACATATTCCAAAGAACTTTCAGTATAGTTTTCAGGCCAAGTCCTTTGTGTGGCTTCACTTGCACGTCCAGTGGTAAAACATTCTATCAGATAAAAGAAAGGCGATGCGATACTGTTAATGGCATGTTTTTCAATAATTGTCAGTGTAGTTGGTAGTAATACTGACGTTTATTGGTGAAAAAAAGACTGTCTGAATTAATGAATTTCCATACAGTCTAATAATGTGGATTTTTATAGGTTTCACCAAAGCACTAAGATAACATGACGACTTAGCTGTTGGTACAGAGAACAAAATTTAAAAGAAGTTCTGTCTCCAGTACTTTACACGACATACACTAATGACTGTACATCAATGTGCAGTTTTAATATAACTTCTAAAACTGAAATGAGTTAGGTAGAGTGATTGTTTATGTTAATGCATTAGCAGTGGTTGCAGTACTTGTAGAAGTAGTAGTAGCAGTAGTAGTAGTAGTAGTAGTAGTAGTAGTAGTAGTAGTAGTAGTAGTAGTAGTAGTAGTAGTAGTAGTAGTAGTAGCATCAACAGCAGCAGTAGCAACAATAGTAGCAGCTGTTGTTGTTGTTTTTGCTGTTGTTGAAGTAGCAGCAGCAGTAATGGCAGTGGTGGTAAAGGTCATGATTATACTTGTGTGTACTACTATTATAATATATTGATATTGCGCTACACATCAGGAGTCTTATTTCATGTTGTCTACGCATGTTTATAATGTAAAGTATTTTCAAATCTATACTTACCACCCTGGCGAAAGAAAGCCACAAGGCCCACCATGAGGAGAATGGACAATGCAGACTGCATTTCGAGATCTTTTTGAATGCCAATAGAGTCCCGTAGGAGTATAGTACAATGGTTGTCTACGTCTTTAGTTGAGAGAGGCTTGGTTTGCTATGAAACTGTGCAAGGCTCCTGGTCTATGCTTCTAACATCTGAACTTACCCGTCTTTTATAGCGGCCATGAAATAATTAACACGATTAAATCAATATAATCTGATAAAATTACATTTTAAGAAAAGTAGGCTATTTGTTTAACGATTAGATTTTGTTGGTTTAGCTTGTCTAGGTGTCTATTTTAATGGACACCACCTAGGATAATAATTATTTTTGGGAAGCTGATGTAAATTGTGTTTGAATAGTGGTTACTCTTTTACAAGAGTAGAGCGCATCTGCTCTTATATCTCTCTGTGTCGGTCTCTCTCTCTCTCTCTCTCTCTCTCTCTCTCTCTCTCTCTCTCTCTCTCTTTGCATATCTGTTCCACGTCTCCTTTGTTCTGTAGCAGATTGATGTTATACGACGAGTAAAAGATTAGTGTACTCAGCAACACAACAATGATAACTAGTCTTGCAAACAATGTGTTATTTCGTTGCTTTCGATGACAACTGTGACTGATTTTGAAGAGACAAAGTTACTGTAACTTCCTTACGAAATGTCATAATGTATTCTGAACTAACTTGTTCACAGTGCAGCAATCCAGTTACCATTATGTCAGCAAATACAAAAACAAACAACAAAGTTGTCTCTGATCATGACATTTTTATTTCAACAAATACATGGGGAATCTCAAGAGTCCAATTTATTTAAGAATCCAATAAGACGTTAATAATTTTCGATAGGAGATCACAGTAACTTTGGCTCTTCAAAATCAGATCCGCTGTCATCGAAAGCAACGAAATAAAACACAGCTGGCAAGACTAGTTATCATTGTTGTGCTGCTGAGTACACTAATCTTTTACTCGTTGTGTAACATTAATCTGATAAGGAACTTAGGAGACATGGAACAGATATGTTAAGAGAGAGAGACAAAAAGAGAGATAGAGAGAGAGAGAAAGAGAGACACGAAGAGAGAGGCCAGGAGAGATAGAGAGAGAGACCAACACAGAAAGGTATAAGGAGATGTGTGCTATTCTATAGTAAAAGATTAACCACTATTCATACAAAACTTACATCAGCTTCCCAAAAATAATTAATATCATAGGTCGTGTTCATTAAAATAGACACCTAGACAAACTAAACCACCAAAAACTAATCGTTAAACAAATACTTTTTTTAACGCAATCCTATTCCCTTATATTGATTTGGTCGTGTTAATTATTTCCTGGACGTTATAAAAGACGGGTACATTCAGATGTTAGAAGCAGAGACCAGGAGCCTTGCACAGCTTCCATAGCAAACCAAGCCTCTCTGAACCAAAGACGTAGACAACTATTGTACTACACTTCAACTGAAAACTATTCTCCTCCACAAATATCTCGAAATGCAGTCTGCACTGTTGATTCTTCTCATGGTGGGCCTTGAGGCTTTCGTTAGCCCTGGTGGTAAGTATAAACGTTGAAATATTTAACATTATAAATATGAGTAGACAACATAAAATAAGACGGTGTAAGAGACTCCTGATATATAGCACAATATCAAAGATTTATAGTACTACTACTCACGAGTATAAAAATGACCTTTACCACCACTGTCATTACTATTGTTGCTAATACAACAACAGCAACAATGACAACAAAAACAATATCAACAGCTGATACTTCTATCGTATATCTTTAATCTGCTAAAGACACCTAAAAGACGTTAAACAGATATACAGAGAGAGAGAGGGGGGTAGAGAGACAGATAGACGGATAAATAAAAAAAAAAGAGAATGACAGAGACAGTCAGAAACAGAGATAGGGACCGAGAGAGAGACACAGAGAGAGAGAGAGAGAACTTTTACTCGTTGTGTAACATAAATCTGCTAAGGAACTTAGGAGACATGGAACAGATATGCTAAGAGAGAGACAGAGACAGAAAGAGAGAGAGAGAGAGAGAGAGAGAGAGAGAAAAGAAAGAGAGACACGAAGAGAGAGGCCAGGAGAGATAGAGAGAGAGACCAACACAGAAAGATATAAGGAGATGTGTGCTATTCTCTAGTAAAAGATTAACCACTATTCAAACACAATTTACATCAGCTTCCCAAAAATAATTATTATCCTAGGTAGTGTCCATTGAAATAGACACCTAGACAAACTAAACCATCAAAATCTAATCGTTAAACTAATATTTTACTTTTTTTTTAATGCATTTCTATTTTTTTATATTGATTTTTTCGTGTTTATTATTTCCTTGTCGTTATAAAAGACGGGATAGATTCAGATGTTAGAGCCATAGATCAAGAGCTTTGCACAGCTTCCATTGCATACCAAGCTTCTCTGAACCAAGGACGTAGACAACTATTGCACTACGCGTCAACTGAAAACTATTCTCCTCCACAAATCTCTAAAAATGCAGTCTGCACTGTTGATTCTCGTCTTGGTGGGACTTGGGGCTTTACTTAACCCTGGTGGTAAGTATAGATTTTGGAAATACTTTACATTATAAATATGTGTAGACAACATGAAATAAGACAGTGTAAGAGACTCCTTATTTATAGTTTAATATCAAATATTTATAGTAATAGTAATTACAAGTATAATAATGACATTTACCACCACTGCCATTACTCTTACTGCTATTTATTCAACAATAGAAAAAAACACAACAAAAACAACAACGAAAGGTGCTATTACTAATACAATCACTGTTGTTGCTACTGCTGTTGCTGTAACTACTACTACTACTACTACTACTACTACTACTACTACTACTACTACTACTACTACTACTACTACTACTACTACTACTACTACTACTACTACTACTACTACTACTACTACTACTACTACTACTACTATTACTACTGCTGCTGCTGCTACTGCTAGTGTATGAACACAAACACTCACTCTACCTAACTCGTTTCAGTTTTAGAAATATACATGATAAAACATGACATTTTTTTTAAGACGAAGGTTAATAAAAATGTATAAATTTGTTCCCTAAAACTAGAAGCTAAAATGTCATTTTATCTTAGTGCTTTGGTGAACCATATAAAATCCCACATTATTAGACTGTATGGAAATTCATTGTTTCAGACAGTCTTTTTTTTACCAATAAACGTCATTATTACTACCAAATGCACTGACATTTTTTTGAGAAACATGCCATTAACAGTATTGTGTCGCCTTTCTTTTATCTCATAGAATGTTTTACCACTGAACGTTCAAATGGAGCCACACAAAGTCCTTGGTCTGATAACTACACTGAAAGTTTTTTGTTTTGATATTATGTATCCAGTGGTTCTACCTCAGGATACACTGACAATAGCACACCGAGCTATGGAACCAGTGGTTCTACCTCAGGATACACTGACATCACCACAGATGTCTAACCGATTTAAAGATCTTTTGGAACATGACAATGTCAAAAACCAAACTACACTGAAAGTTCTTTGGACTATGTAACCAGTGGTTCTACCTCAGGATACACTGACAATAGCACACCGAGCTATGGAACCAGTGGTTCTACCTCAGGATACACTGACAATAGCACACCGAGCTATGGAACCAGTGGTTCTACCTCAGGATACACTGACAATAGCACACCGAGCTATGGAACCAGTGATTCTACCTCAGGATACACTGACAATAGCACACCGAGCTATGGAACCAGTGATTACACCTCAGGATACACTGACAATAGCACACCGAGCTATGGAACCAGTGGTTCTACCTCAGGATACACTGACAATAGCACACCGAGCTATGGAACCAGTGGTTCTACCTCAGGATACACTGACAATAGCACACCGAGCTATGGAACCAGTGGTTCTACCTCAGGATACACTGACAATAGCACACCGAGCTATGTGACCAGTGATTTTACCTCAGGATACACTGACATCACCTCAGATTTCTAACAAGATAGCCTCATAGATTTAAAGATCTTTTGGAAAATGACAATGTCAAAACCCTGTTGTCCAATAGAAAAAAATAGAAATAATTAATAAACAGCAAAAAGTCAGTGACATTTTTATTGATTTCAATTTAAGGAAGACGACATATTTTTTTTCACAATTTTTGTTTGTCTGAAAATCGTTGAATAAAAAAGCTGTTATATAAAAATGTTCTTTTGTCCTTTTTGATTTTAAATGAACAAAGAATAACTCCACTACGATCAACATCGTTTGGCGGTCCAACAATTTTTTTTTGTCTTTTTGAAAATGTATTTTTGAATTGGATAAAATTACCTCTTGCTCGTATTCAACATTTGTTCCATGTCTCAGCGTGTTGAATATATCAGTAGTCCACTCTATACGAACTTTAATTTTGTCAATATTAAGTCAAATTTGTGACGATTGTGATGATGTTTTATCTCTAAGATCGAACTATTTGTTTCAAAATTCACTAGGCATTGAGATCAATTTTTTAAGTGACTACGGACGAAACAACTTTTAACACAACAAAATGATTTAGGGATAAGAAAAACAGTGAATTTTGTTAATTTTTTTATTCTATATAATATTTACATATAAAGATGGATATAAAGTGATACATTATTTTATGAGACGAGTGTACTATTCGATCATATTGCGCTACTTTCTCACACATATTAAATTAAAAATGGTCGATGTCAATCTAATAAGAATACCTGCCGTAAAGATTTATCTTGAGACTGACGAGAAGTTAAGCTCGGAACTGAACGAGCTTTGATTTCCTCGAACAAAGATTTTTTAGTCGTCTGAACATTATGGCCGAAATTTGTTTTTGATGCAAATGAGTTAAATCACTTAAGCTATCTTCGCCTCCTCCTCCGCCTCCTCCTCCTTCTCCTTCTCCTCCTCCTCCTTCTCCCCGTTCCTCCTCGTCCTCGTCCTCGTCCTCGTCGTCGTCGTCGTCGTCGTCGTCCTCCTCCTCCTCCTCCTCCTCCTCCTCCTCCTCCTCCTCCTCCTCCTCCTCCTCCTCCTCCTCCTCCTCCTCTCCTCCTCTCCTCGTCCTCTCTCCTCCTCCTCCTCCTCCTCCTCCTCCTCCTCCTCTCTAATAATATATTAGTTACTAATCTAAAACTACATGTGGTTAAGCCTAGTTTGGAACAATGTGGCCTAACTTTGATTCTAATTTAAATGACTTAAATCAATTAAGCACAGGAGTCTTCCAATCTTGGTTCAAATTGCCATGTTGGATGATGCTCGACAATCCAGGAGACTTTTACTAGAAGAATCGTCCTATATGTACGAGCAATATTAATCACAAGGAAAAAAGAACCAAACCAAACACATAAAATTAAAATTTTCTTTGAATTATATTACAGTAATGGATGTTTTTCAATAATCCAAGAGGTTATAAATATACAAGCATAAAATGCATCAGTTTTAATGAAATTCTAATGTTATCCAATATTTTCGGAAGAACTTGGAAACTCAAAATATATTTTTTGTGACCAAGAGCTTTAACATACGGGCAGATAATATTATAGTATTGATGAAAGGTTTTATTCTTAGACAAATAATTTATGTACAAAGTTTTGGGATTTGTTTCATCTGATCAAAAAGAACGCCAGTTTGGCACAAGGAAAAAGACCACCAGATATCTTTGGATTGATTTACAGATGGGGGTTGTTTTCGAATGAGGTAAAATTATTTTTATTATACTCACGCAGACAGGCATTACATGCAACTTTACAACAGAGGCCATAGTTGACAATGTGGCCTAACTTTGATTCTTATTTAAATGACTTAAATCATTTAAGCACAGGAGTCTTCCAATCTTGGTTCTAATTGCCATGTTGAATGATGCTCGACAATCCAGAAGACGTTAACTAGAAGAGTCGTTCTCTACACGAGCAATATTAATCACATGGAAAAAAGAACCAAACCAAACACCTACAAATACAAATTTTCTTTGAGTTAATCTACGGTAATGTAATGTTTTTCAGTAAGCCAAGAGGTTATAAATATATAGGCATAAAATGATTCAGTCCTTATAGAATTCTAATGTTAATAATAATAATAAAAATGAAGATCGTTTTTAAGCGCTTTATCCCAGCATAGCCGGCTCAAAGCGCTTTACATAGTTAAGACCAGACAACTTATCAGCCATTCACACACATTATAAGGCAGTTTTGCACATAAAGGACATGATACATGAACAGCAAAGATATTATGAAAAATGAGTAAATTACACATATAAATAAAACATTAATGAAAATTAAGAAGAAAAATCCACTGACAAGTGCATTGTAAATAAGTAGGTTTTTAGGCCTCTTTTGAAACTATCAAGTTAGCTGCACTGTCTCAGATCTAAAGGCAGGAAGTTCCAAACAACAAGTGCATAGTGCACAAATGCTCGCTCACTTGTCTTTTTATTTGCTCTACATGGGACTGACAAGAGCGCTTTATTTCTAGACCTTAAGTTCAGACTAGGAGCATGAGTAACAATAAGCTCGTAGAGATACTGGGGTGCTTGTTGGAATTTACATTTATAGCACAAAGTAGCAACTTTATACTTAATTATGGCCTCCACTGGAAGCCAGTGGAGCTGTCTTAGCATGGGTGTAACATGGTCTCTCTTTTTTTTCTGAAGTATCATGCAAGCTGCATTATTTTGGATCTTCTGCAATTTGCAAAGTGTGTCATTGGGTAGACCATACAGAAGAGCATTGCAGTAGTCCAATCTCGAGAACACAAATGCTGAAATGAGTGTTTTCAAATTAGACTGTTTCAAAAATGGAGACATTTGCTTGATTTTTCTGAGCTCTAAATACATTATTCTACATAAGTTATTTACTTGATATGACATAGATAACTTTGAATCAAAGTACACACCCAGGTTTTTAGCCTTATCTAAAAAGGGTATATTCTCATTTCCAATGCAAATAATGATTAAGATCACTGGAAAAGTTACTTCTGCTGGTATTACATTTAATGATTTTCGTTTTGTCTTCGTTTATTTTGAGTTTGTTATCAACCATCCAACATGTAATTTCTTTGATACAAATTTCAAAATCCTGTATAAGCTTTGGGAAGTCATTAGGTGGTGCAGACTTATAGACTTGTGTAGCGTCTGCGTACATGTGGTAAAACATTGAATGCTTCTTAATTATGGCCCCTAAGGGCTGGGTGTACATTGTGTATAGGACAGGTCCTAACACGGAACCTTGAGGAACACCATAACATAGGTCAAATATAGAGGAGCACTTGTCATTAACAATAACGCATTGTGTTCTACCTAGCACATAAGATTTAAACCATTCAATAACAGACTCTGAAATACCAAATGTAGTTGACAGCCTTTCCATCAAAATACTGTGGTCAATGGTATCGAATGCCGCACTTAAATGCTATCCAATAATATTTAATTTCAGGACAACTCGAAACTCAAAAAAACATTTTTTGTGCTTTAATATACGGACACTTAAATAGTATTGATGAAAGGATTATTCTAAGGCTAACGGAGACCACTAGATAACTTTGAATCGATTTACAAATGTTGTTGTTTTTTCATAAGGTAAAATAAAGTTTACTATACTCTCGCAGACAGCTATTTCATACAACTTTACAACAGAAGCCACAGTTAATAATAAGGGTGTGTCTAATGTTGATCTACCCCAGGGCGATCTTGACCTGGTACGTGTTTTAAATTTGGAACTAACGTTTTTATAACCCTGGAAAACATTGCAAGTGTGACATAAGTTGTCCGTTAGAAATTGGTTCTTTCAGATAGAGTGTGGCATTGTGTATCAGTATCTGATAAAATGTTGACATACAGAAGTTCCGTGCTTTGGCCTTACCTTTTTTCCTCCTTCGTCTTAAATTTCCCTCTTTCTCTTTTTAGTATCTCTCTCTATCTCTCTCTCTCTTTCTCTCTTTCTCTCTTTCTCTCTCTCTATCTCTATCTCTCTCAAATACCCTTTTTACATTTTACTACTGGTTGTGCATGAATATGCATTAGAAAGTGGTGGAAAAGTGTTTGCCGTGGCTCGTTAACATGTTATCCAATTTGACCTATTAATTTATCATTCCTAAATTATTATCATAACAACAATGATAACTCCTTAAGTTCCCTACTAAAACATTAAAACAGGTGAACTGGCAAACGTGCTTTCAAAATGATGCACCCTTTGAAAACGAATCCTGGACTTATCATACATCGTGAAAGACTTGTAAAAACGCCTAGTACTTTTTTCCTCAATTTCTTTTCTATTATCAAATATTTATGACATCGAAAAACTCATATAAAATTACCCAATAAAGATATACTGCTTATTGATATATCAAAATATAATCAAATGTCTGCTCTTAAGCATGCAAGTAATTAGAGAACAATTAAATAAAATATTGAGCAACATTTAAAGTCCGAATAACCAGTCACACACACACACAACAAATAGAATGGTTTGTTTTAAATCGTTTCTTTACCGCTCGTTTCAATTTTTGAAGTAGTGAGTTTATTTGTTTCACAAATAATATCAGCATTTGTTGCCAGCCGATTATGCAAAAATGATTGGGGTTTTTTTCCAGATTTTTATTTAGTGTTCTTTTTTTCTTGTTAAGTTCATGTATAAATGCTTTAGAATCCTCAGTTACACCAGAAAAGTTACAGCAGATGACGTTAAACCAGGAGACGTCACACGTTACATTAAAAGGCGTTACACCAGAAAAAGCTTCACCAAAATACGTTACATGTTGCACTAGAATATGTTACACCAGGAGACAATTATACTAGGAGGCGTTACACCAGGTAACGTTACAAGTTACACCAGAATACGTTACACTATAATATGCTACACTATGATACGTTACAGGTTATATTAGGAGACGTTACACTAATAGAAGTTTCAAGTTTTAATAGTAGACGTTACACGAGGAGATGCTACACGTTACACTAGGAGATGTTACGAATTTCACTAGGAAACGTTAATGTTACACAAGGGGACGTTGCACTAGGAGAAGTTACACTAGGGTACGTTAAAGAAGGACAGGCTACACTAGGAGAAACTTTCGCGTCTCTGAAAAAAAAGATTTCGAACTCAAAATTTTACTGGAGAAAGCTTCCGTTTACCGATTGCGAATCTGTTACGATGTTCCTTTTTTCAAATAGAGAAAAAAAGAGATACAAAAGCATTGATGGAGAGAGGGTGAAGAGAGATATAGAAGGACGCAGATAGAAGAAGAAATATAGATGCAGAAGGTAAGAAATAATTATTTGCCATTAAAGTTAGAAAGGGGAAAGAGTGAAGGGGTGAGACAGACATAGAAACAGAGAGAATGGGCAGAGAAAGAGAGGGACTTAAAAAGAGAGTTCAGATATAGTGGGTGCGTGTGAGTTTTATTGTTGTTGTTTGAGTTGGTTTAACGTCCAACCTCAGCACTATATAGGTTAAATTATGGACGGGCCCCAAGACTAAAGTTTGACAACTTTATGTGCTGCCAAACACGAGACAGGGCGGGGATGCCACCCGTCTTAGTCGGTCATATTATACTGAGTGCGTGTGAGGGAGAGAGAGTCAAAGAGGAAGATAATATGCATCCATCCATCTTTGTATCGATCTATCTATCTCTGTATTGATCTATCTATCTATCTATCTATCAATATAAATGTTATCTATCTCTTTCTTTCCGTGTTTTAATAATGTTGCGCGCATAGAGCACCACCTTTGTGTAGTGGTTATGCGCGATATAAAAACTATGTATTACTATTATTATCTATAGATCTATCTATCTATCTATCTATCTATCTATGTTATCTATATCCGTTTGTTCTTATGTCTGTTTCTCTCTCTGCCTATTCAATTCGGCTTTTTTCCCCTTTAAAGTTCAATGTTTAATTACACCAGTAGAAGCAGCGTAATTATTTTTTCTTGTCCTCTTTTTTCACTTGCCTCTTATTTTATTATTTTTTTGCAATACGTTTTAGTAACTTATCTAACATACATGTGTACTCTTTATTATTTACATCGGTATATATAAATACATTCACCCATTCCTGTCATACCCACTACGGAGATGCGATATTTATACCATCTTTTTTTTTTGTGGACCAAGATATCAGTTGTATCGTGCATCTGTAAAATTGTAACTGATATTTCAAATCATTTGATAAGAAAGAAAAAAGGCGTACACTTGTATTTTCACGACTTTTAGGTTGAGGTAATAGTTTTATCTTTTGCCATTGGGTTCAAAACTTTAAGAGAATACAGATCTATAACCCAACCACTTTTAATAGTAAATGTCAATCAAAACCGTTGACTAAATACTTAATTTATTATATTTGTTTTTTTTTTCGTGTTTGTATGTTTTCTGTTGTTGTTTTTAATCGTCCGAAGTCAGTGCCTTCTGTTATAATGGAAGGACGGCTCCCAAGAGAAACTTATGAAAAGCTATTCACAGAGACAGTGCAGGAATACCACGACTCCTGCGTCAGCCATTCGCATAACACTGACCCAACAAATAGAGGAAGAAATCAGACGTGTTGGGCCTATAGTTGGTTTCGAACGACGGCCCTTCCACTTGAAAGACCAAGGCTCTACCACTTGCACCAGTCTCCCTCTCCCCAGCAATAGTGTGGCTCAGTCGGTAGAGCGGTTTGCCTCTAATCTGAAAGTTCTGGATTCGAATAATGATTCGACCGCTTTTCCCATCTCTCTATCAGTAATGGCGCACTGTGCGGTCTCAGAGCTAACCAAAGATTGAAACCCTATAATTATCTGTCTGATACAGGAGTCCAGGTCTACCTGCCTTGCCTCGTGAGTGACCGCACCCTAAAACTGTAAGATGTCAGTCTTGTGGACCGTCCACATTATAGCCCACATAGTGCTGACGTTGGCCGTTAAGCAACCAAATTAAGTCAAATATTTACGTAAAAATCCCTAATCCTCTTTTAAAAGATCAACATCATCGCCTTTCTAATAATATAAAAATCCACACCTTTTTTTATTTAACATAAAAGACAGGATTATGTCGCAGATGTCAGGGATGGTTTACTTACCAAAGAATTACATGAACTTTTCATTTCACATAGTTTGTTTAAGAAGGAAGAAGAGAAATGTGTTCAAACATTAACCCGTAAAACATATCGGAAACAGACGAGAGAGAAATTGATATTTACATGTACATTTACCTGCGTAAATGTAATCACCCCATTTCAGTACAAAATGCAGTAATCCAGTTACCATTATGTAAGCAAATACAAAAACAAACAACATTGTTGTCTTTGATTGTAATATTTCTATTTCAACAAATACACGAGAATCTCAAGAGTTCACGTTAATTAAGTAACCAATAAGACATTTCGATAGGATATTACAGTAACTTTGACTCTTCAAAATCAGACACAGTTGTCATCGAAAGCAACAAAATAAAACATTACTGGCAAGACTAATTATCATTGCTGTGCTGCTGAGTACACTAATTTTTTACTCGAGTAGTAGTAGTAGTAGTAGTAGTAGTAGTAGTAGTAGTAGTAGTAGTAGTAGTAGTAAGCAGCGAACAGTGCACATTTCTAGAGGCACGTGTCTATACTTACCACCACGGCTCAATGTAAAGCCCCAAGGCCCACAGAGAAGAATCAACAGTGCAGACTGCATTTGAGATTTGTGGAGGCGAATAGTTTATAGTGGAAGTGTAGTGCAATGCTTGTCTACGTCTTTGATTCAAAGAGGCTTGGTCTGCTATGGAAGTTGTGCAAGGCCCTTGGTCAATGGTTCTTACATCTGAATTTACCCGTCTTTTATAGCGGCAAAGAAATAATCAACACGATTACATCAATATAATCTTATAGAATTGCATTAAAAAAAACTAAGTAGGCTATTTGTTTAACGATTAGTTTTTGTTGGTTTCGTTTGTCTAGGTGTCTATTTTAATGGATACTACCTAGGATAATAATTATTTTTGGGAAGCTGATGTAAATAGTGTTTGAATAGTGGTTAATCTTTTACAAGAGTAGAGCGCATATGCTTATTTCTCTCTGTGTCGGTCTCTCTGTCTCTGTTTCTGTCTGCCTCTCTCTCTCTCTCTCTCTCTCTCTCTCTCTCTCTCTCTCTTTGACGCTCTCTTTGGACCTCTCTTTGCGTCACTCTTTCGGTTTTATCTCTCTCTATGGCTCTCCCTGACTCTATCTTTGTGTCTCTCCTTTCCTCTTTGTCTGCCTGTATGTCCGTCTCTTTCTCTCTTTCTCTCTCTCTCTCTCTCACTCTCTCTTCTCTCTCTCTCTCTCTCTCTCTCTCTCTCTCTCTCTCTCTCTTTGCATATCTGTTACACGTCTTCTAGGTTCTTTAACAGATTGATGTTACACGA
>RQTK01001528.1:0-76160 GCA_003991915.1 Elysia chlorotica
TAGGTTCCATTATATCTCACTGAGGCTTAATCTGGCTTTAGCAGGCGCTATTGATACACGCTTTAGTTGTACATGAATTGGTAATCATTGTAAGCAGTGTTATATTACTGGTGCTTATACAGAACTGCCTACTGTAGCCTATATCGTTTCTATTTATAAGTGGATTCTCTGATGAAAGCAATTGCTGTTATGGTCAAATCTAGTCTATTCATGTATTCATCCTATATCCCATTGTATAAGACGTGTGTTTTGAAGAGACCCTTAATTAAGACTACTTGTATTTCATCCTGTCTCCTCCATCTACATTTCAGTGTATAAGGCGCATGTTTTGAAAATACCCGTATTCATGTCTATTTATAGTTTATCCTGTCTACTACATCCTACATTTTAGTGTAAACGAGGTGCGTTCTAAAGAGACCAGTAATCGAGTCTATTTATATTGTATTCGTTCTCATATATCCTAAATTCCAGTGTATATTCCTTGTTTTGAAGAGACCCGGCCGTACACAATTCTATACTTTTTCCGCTCTCGTCCCATCCACATCTCAGTGTATACGACGTTTAGCTTTGAAGAAACTTGTACCCATATTCAAGTCTACATATCTATTATACGTTTTCTTCCTTCATACATTCCAGTACACACAATGTGTGTTTATAAGATACCCTTATTCAAGTCTATAAATAATATATATTTAATCCGTTCCCGTCCATCTTACATTTCAGTGCATACAAGTTGTCTTTTGAGGACACCACTAAAGTCATCCAGCGGATTGGTACTATCAAGGCTAGACTAGTTAGCCTCCTTGGCGACGGATACAGGAAATCTTTAGACCTACATCTCAAGTGGGCCCTGTCCGCCCACGGGTGGTTACGGTTAAATCTCAACCAGCCAGTACAGTACGCCATGGAGATGAAAAGTCCCCCAGGAGATGGTATGGACACTGGAGATACCGGTACTTCGTCCAGAGTTGCGAATGACGCGCCTGGTGTAGAGAAGGAAAGCCTCCCAGAATATGTTAGGGACACAGGAGATACTTTGTCCAGCGTTACGAGTGACACTGCTACTTATGTACCAGTAAGCGATGTTACTGAAACCAAAGGCCAATACGAACAAAAGGACATGAGCATCACTAGCAATGAAAAAGAAGACAGTGAAAAAGATAGAGGTGGCGATGTAGAACTTGAAAAAAGAAGAGCTAGTGCGAATAATGAAGATGGAGACCGAAACTTTAACAATGATGCAGTGAGCCAGGACAATACAAAAACTAGTAGTACAGTTACCAGTAATGCAGACAGAGACCAAAATAACATCTCGGAAGGATCTGCGGTCACTGACGGACGTGAAATGGCTGGTATTCAGTCAGATACAGAAGGTCAAGGCCATGCTACCCTGGACACAAGTAGGCCTAGCACAACTACAAGTACAAGTATTATCCACGCCAAGGAGGAAACGGGCACCACCCATACTTCGCCCCAGAGCCCCCCTGGCCAAGACCAGAGACCTGAGTCGGCAGCAGCAGGAGATCTCCCTCACCCAGAACCCAGCTTAAGCAACAAGCCACCCGGCGAGACGCATCGGCCTGACCCAATGCTAAACGAGATCACTGAGGAAACTCCAGAAGGGACTGGTCAAACTTCCCTGGAGAGCCCACTTGATATGTCATCCTCAGAACCACCATGTACCGCTGAGACTGAAACTATTAACACTAACAGCCCAGCAGTTTTATCTCTACCAACAACAACAACAACAACAACAACAACAACAACAACAACATCGGACACCGCCGAAGACAAACTGCATGTACTTCAAACCCACACAAAAGACAGGTCTAAACTCGGGAGTGGATCTTCGTTGAAAGACGAGAATACCGCCGCGAGACTCCAGATAAGCTCCGAAGGAGAGGACCTTGCAGGAGGAGGAGGAGGAGGTGGTGGCGGGGAGGTTGTGGTGGTCACAGGCGGGTGTGGCTTCCTGGGCCAGCATGTGGTCAAGATGCTTCAGGAGCGGGCGCCCCATGTGGCGGAGATCAGAGTCCTGGACATTAAGGAGTTCCGCCAAAGACTTGGTGAGTGAGTGAGTGAGTTAGTGAGTGAGTGAGTGAGTGAGTGAGTGAGTGAGTGAGTGAGTGAGTGAGTGAGTGAGTGAGTGAGTGAGAAAGTGAGTGAGTGAGTGGGTGAGTGAGTGAGTGAGTGAGTCAGTGAGAGAGTGAGAGAGTGAGTGAATGAGTTAGTGAGTGAGTGAGTGAGTGAGAGACTGAGTGAGTGAGTGAGTGAGTGAGTGAGTCAGTGAGTCAGTGAGTCAGTGAGTCAGTTAGTTTGTTTTAAGGCACGTCAGCACGGTAACGGCTATGTTGTGCCCATGATGTCCTAAGACAATTAATGCATTATACTAGTAGCAACGGTAATTCCTTTATCTCTCTCTGAGTAGTAAAAACATATCAATTGTGCGTGAAAAGTTCGGTGAGTTACAGCACGTACTTTTGTGACATGATAAATATTCATGGTATGCGTGTATTCTAAACGACGAATAGTCATTAGTTATGAGGTATGATCCATGGTTCTTTTCAAGGCGCCCTCTATCACGACAAGTGAGTTGTATGTTTCATGCTTCTTTCCAGTAGTCCTTAATGATACCCAGATCTTAGATCTACGTAAAGAGCTTCAAAGAGTAACAAAAAAGAAAATTTTATGAACCTCTTAGTTTTTTTAAAGTCGTTTACACAAAGTTTCAAGCTGTGTGTGTGTATGAGGGGGGAGGGTCCAAAAAAGCTACACCAGCCCCTGAATAAATATTTTTTGGACAGGAGACGTCCATAATGAGCCATAGCAATAGCTCATGTTAATGTGCCAAGCCCTGGATGGTCAACAGGATCTTAAAGTTTCATTTAGCTGAGCCATATAATACAATATCCAGCTTTTATTTAACGATAGTTCGGTACAAGGTACTTCACTGCAATCGCAAGGGGGGGGAGGGGGGCGGCTTAGTTGTAGAGCCAGTGCTTCCATACACCAAAATCATTTTTCGGCAGGGAGTAAGAGGGACAGCGTCCAGGAGCATAGGTCTCCCCGCCCTGTTTCGTGTGCGGCAGCATTTACAATTGTCAGACGTCAGTCTTAGGACTCGTCCAAGTTATAGCCTATAAAGTAATAAAGTTGTACACGTTAAACAACAAAATCTACTTCACTGCAATCTCACTGTGTGTGTAGATGGTTATCAAAATGTAGACTAAAGTTTATATACATGTACTTCTGATAATGAGCTTAAACTATAATTTGCAGATAACAAAAACAAGTTGAAAACAAGTTTATATTGACCTTCAATCGTACATGCATACAGAACATACAGTATGTGCGTCAAAAATGTATAGTTTATCTTTTCAGTGGTAGAGTCAATGACTCAGGAGTCAGCAGATTTGATCATGAAAATGGATACGTACATTCTTGTCGGCGATTTGGAATCAGATTTCGCAAACAAAGTCATTCAACTTTGTAACAAGATATGAGCGATGCTGAACATGTAAAATCATCTTGGTGTTATCTCGTAGTAGATCTATCGGTTTTATCCGTTTGCACACTTTACACTCTCTATGAAACACGAGAAGAATCCGCACCATTGAGCATTACACACTCATATTTCTTGATAAGATTCATTAGCGTCCGACCTCAGCGCAATCATAGGAGCCCCAAGACTAGCGTCTGACAACTTTACGTGCTGTCACACAGGGGCAGTTTGGGGATAACTTGACTCTTGTCTCAGCCAGCCGCATTCTATTGACACCAAAACAATCAGTAAGGGACAAAATTGGACAAACAAATTTGTGGCCGATCGTGGGTTTCGAGCCAGGGACTTCCGATTGAGAAACCAACTTTCTACTTTGTGCGCAAGTTGGCCTCCCGCTTGATAAGCTATCTTGAACCTAAGTTCAAGCTCATATTATTCTCAATACACTCCGTGAATTTTGGGGATAATCCCATTTCTAATTCAAGCTACGGTTTTAAGGGTGTGCATGCATTTGATGTAACCATGCTTAAAAAAGATTACGGTACTTAAAGCTTTGGAGGAAAGCTAAGCTCTCTTAGATTTCCAAGACGTATAAACCCTTCATAGACTACCCAAGAAGTTAGTGAAATCCATAGCGGGCAGTAACTTTAGCATATAGAGATTGACTAGTAAATATCTTGTAGACGAATTTGTTATCGGGTCCCGTTTATCTACACTCATAGACTACATAATAAAGAAGTCAGTGGGATCCTTAGTGGACTGAGTAACTACTGCTTGTACCTTGTACATTGATATATAGATGGATATGTTATCGGGTCCCCCATTTTCTGTTTCCATAGACTACGGTGCCACAAAGTCAGTGAGGTACATAGTACACTGAGTAACTCTCCATAAAGAAGCCATATATTGGGTAAGGTATGTCGAGTCTCCAATTTTCTGTTTCCATAGACTTACCCATCCAAGAAGCAAGTGAAGTCCATTAGTTGGCAATAACTCTAGCTTGTAAATTGGTATGTAGACGAATGTCGGGGACCCGGCGCTCTACATTTTAAGCCATTTCGCCCCCCCCCCCCCCCCTCCCTTTTTTTTTCAAACCACCACCCTCACCCCTTCCCCCTTCTAGAAAAACCAAATTGGTAAGGCATGCCGACTAATGCATTATCGGCATTCCCAATTTTCTGTGCCCATAGACTACCCAGCCAAGAAGCCGGTGAGGTCCATAGTGGGCAGCGTGTCGGACTTCTTAATAATTAGTATGTAGACGATGTGAAAGTGTTCACCTGAAAACATGTCCATGTATTTTTCCCCTAACCCAGACACAGTGAAAGTGTTCACCAGAAAACATGCTCATGTATTCTTCCTAGAGCCCAGGCATTGTGAAAGTGTTCACCTGAAAACATGTCCATGTATTTTTCCCCTAACCCAGACACAGTGAAAGTGTTCACTTGAAAACATGTCTGTATTCTTCCCTAAGCCCAGGACACGGTGAAAGTGTTCACCTGAAAACATGTCCATGTATTCTTCTTCCACCCCACCCCGAACACAGTGAAAGTGTTCACCTGAAAACATGTCCATGTATTCTTCCTCCATCCCAGGCACTGTGAAAGTGTTCACCTGAAAACATGTCCATGTATTCTTCCTACCCCGCACACATTGTGAAGGCGTTCACCTGAAAACATGTCCATGTATTCTTCCTCCACCCCAAACATGTCCATGTATTTTTCCCCAAATCTAGACACGGTGAAAGTGTTCACCTGAAAACATGTCCATGTATTCTTTTCCAACCCAGACACGGAGAAAATGTTCACCTGAAAACATGTCTATGTATTCTTCCTCCACCCCAGACACAGTAAAGGTGTTCACCTGAAAACCATGTAGCGATATCAGTAACTTCCTCTGACTGACTCTCTCCTCCATAACTGTTTAGACTGTCACGAATAGATTCAAACACAGGATTGAAAATTCCGACTGACACACGTAAGCGACTAGATCTATCCCAAAGACCTCGACACTGAATCCTCTGATCAAATAATTAGTTCATTTTATTGTTTCACCGTAATAAAGGTTTTGTATACCGTGAAAACGCATTGAGCATGATTGTTTATGGAAGTGCGCTATATAAATGCAACATATTATTATTACTATAGTTCTACGTGTTGCATCGTTCTACATGTTGCATCGCATACTAAATAAAACCCAATGTGTCACTAAGTTTCTAATCTAAAACCATGTCTACAATTACGCACTTGTCCATGTATATTCTTCCTCCACACTCAATCACAGTAAACTAAAGGTCTTCACCGCCTGATCAAATAATCTCTTCATTATATTGTTTCATCACAATAAAGCTTGTACATATACCATGAAAACATAGTTCTACCTATTTCATTACACACTAAAACCCAATGAGACCGTCAGCTTTCAACTTTAAAACCATGTTAACAGGGTTCTCTATAGAGGGAGGGAGAGAGTTCTCTCCCTCTTTCCGGGTTTAACGTCTCCTAGGTTCCCCTGGGGGATTCTATACGGCGAACCATTTTTACAATTACGCACATGTCCATATATATATATTCCTCCTCCACACCTAGGCACAGTAAAAGTCTTTAACGCCTGATCAAATAATCTGTATATTATATTGTTTCACCATAATAAATGTGTTGTATAATGCACTGGCATATTTCTACCTGTTTCATTCCATACTAAAACCCAACGAGACCCTCAGTTTCCATTTTAAAACCATGTTTACAATTACGTACACGCCCATATATATTCCTCCCCCACACCCAGGCACAGTAAAGGTCTTCAACGCCTGATCAAATAATCTGTTCATTATATTGTTTCATCGTAATGAGCGTTTTACATAATGTAAAAAATTGTTTTGTCTGCCTCATTGCATAATAAAACCCAATAAGCCACTCAGCTTTCAACTTAACACCATGTTTACAGGGTTCTCTATAGAGTGAGGGAGAGAATTCTCAACCGCTTTCCGATTTTAACGTCTCCTAGGTTTCCCTGGAGGATCTTATACGGCGAACCATGTTTACAATTACGTACATCTCCATATATATCCCCCCCCCACACACACACACACCCAGGCACAGTAAAGGTCTTCAACGCCTGATCAAATAATCTGTTCATTATATTGTTTCGTCGTAATAAAGGTTTTGTTTCACATACGAACATAGCTCTAGTTTCTACGTGTTTTATTGCATATTAAAACCCAATAAGTCACTCAGTTTCCAACTTAAACCGTGTCTACAATTACGTACATCTCCATATATAGGCCTATATGCTTCCTCCACACCCAGGCACCGTAAAGGTCTTCAACGCCTGATCAAATAATCTGTTCTTTATATTGTTTCATCGTAATAAAGATTTGTGTATAACGTGAAAACATAGTTCTACGTGTTTCATCGCATATTAAAACCAAATGAGCCACTAAGTTTTCAACTTGAAACCATGTTTACAATTACGTGCATCTCCATGTATATTCCTCCCCCGCTCCCAGGCACCGTAATGGTCTTCAACACCTGATCAAATAATCTGTTCATTATATTGTTTCATCCCAATAAATGTTTTGTATGACGTAAAAAAATAGTTCTACCTGTTTCATTACACACTAAAACCCAACAAGTCACTCAGTTTTCAACTAAAAACCATGTTTATAGGGTTCTCTATAGAGGGAGGGAGAGAATTATCACCCTCTTTACGGGTTTAACGTCTCCTAGGTTCTTCTGAGAGATCCTATACGGCGAACCATGTCTACAATTACGTACATCTCCATGTATATTCTTCCTCCACACCCAGGCACAGTAAAGGTCTTCAACGCCTGATCAAATAATCTGTTTATTATATTGTTTCATCGCAATAAAGCTTGTGTATAACGTGAAAACATAGTTCTACGTGTTTCATCGCATACTAAAACCAAATGAGCCACTCAGTTTCCAACTAAAAACCATATTTACAATTACGCACATGTCCATAGATATATATTCCTCCACTCCCAGGCATAGTAAAGGTCTTATAAAGTTTCACCGTAATAAATGTGTTGTATAACGTACGGACATAGTTCTACGTGTTTCATTCCATACTCAAACCCCATGAGTCCTTCAGCTTTCAACTTAAAAACCATGTTTACAATTACATACACGCCCATATATATTCCTCCCCCACACCCAGGCACAGTAATGGTCTTCAACGCCTGTATTAAGAACAACGTCCGACGCCTGGTCTACTGCAGTACCGTTGACGTGGCCGTGGGCTCTCAGCCCATCCTGGGTGGAGACGAAGACAACACCCCCGTACCCCCGCCCGACGGCTTCATGTTCCCAGGCTACCCGGAGACAAAGTACCAGGGCGAGCGGGTCGTTCTCAACTCGTCCCGGGTTCTCAGGCAGGACGGTAAGGGGTGTAGTTGTAAATAATTAAGGTTATAATGACATGTATATGCGTATTTTTTATGTTGAAAAGCGCTTTGAGGTTCGTTTGGGGAAATTTATGAGTAGTAGTAGTATTAGTAGCAGTTGTTTTTTCATTATGTTGCTTTACGTCCAAAGTCAGCAATATATAAATTATACTGTGGACGAGCCCCTAGTCCTACGTCTGACAATATTACGTGCTACCACACAGAGACAGTGTGGGGATACTATGGCTATCTCAGCTGGTCACATAAGTAGTAGTAGTAGTAGTAGTAGTAGTAGTAGTAGTAGTAGTGGTAGTGGTAGTGGTAGTAGTAGTAGTAGTAGTAGTAGTAGTAGTAGTAGTAGTAGTAGTAGTAGTAGTAGTAGTAGTAGTAGTAGTAGTAGTAGTAGTAGTAGTAGTAGTAGTAGTAGTAGTAGTAGTAGTAGTAGTAGTAGCAGAGGTAATAGTAGAAGTCGTCACTATTTCTACATAATACAATTATTTCTCTGTCCTTAATTTTTCCTCCTTTTATTTTCCTTCACAGGAGAACAACTACAGACCTTGATATTGCGGGCGAACGTGTTGTACGGCGAACTGGATAACGCTTACGTCATCAGCGGCCTCAAAGGGGCCAACCAATCAAAAGGGATTCTCAGACAGGTGCGGCGGACTTACGTTTCATGCTAGACTTTCAAGACGTTTCATTCTGCTTTCCAAAACGTTCCATTCTAGGCTTCGGAAACGTTCTAGTCTAGGCTTCGGAAACGTTCTATTCTAGGCTTCGGAAACGTTCTATTCTAGGCTTCGGAAACGTTCTATTCTAGGCTTCGGAAAAATTCCATACTAGGCTTCCAAAAAGTACCATTCTAGGCTTCCAAAACGTTCCATTCTAGGCTTCCAAAACGTTCCATTCTAGGCTTCCAAAACGTTCCATTCTAGGCTTCCAAAACGTTCCATTCTAGGCTTCCAAAACGTTCCATTCTAGGCTTCCAAAACGTTCCATTCTAGGCCTCCAAAACGTTCCATTCTATTCTAGGCTTCCAAAACGTTCTATTCTAGGCTTCCAAAACGTTCTATTCTAGGCTTCCAAAACGTTCTATTCTAGGCCTCCAAAACGTTCATTCTAGGCCTCCAAAACGTTCCATTCTATTCTAGGCTTCCAACACGTTCTATTCTAGGCTTCCAAAACGTTCCATTCTATTCTAGGCTTCCAACACGTTCTATTCTAGGCTTCCAACACGTTCCATTCTATTCTAGGCTTCCAACACGTTCTATTCTAGGCTTCCAACACGTTCTATTCTAGGCTCCCAACACGTTCTATTCTAGGCTTCCAACACGTTCTATTCTAGGCTTCCAAAACGTTCCATTCTAGGCTTCCAACACGTTCTATTCTAGGCCTCCAAAACAAAACGTTCCATTCTAGGCTTCGGAAACGTTCTAGTCTAGGCTTCGGAAACGTTCTATTCTAGGCTTCGGAAACGTTCTATTCTAGGCTTCGGAAAAATTCCATACTAGGCTTCCAAAAAGTACCATTCTAGGTTTCCAAAACGTACCAATTTAGGTCTCCAAAACGGTCCATTCTAGGTTTCCAAAACGTTCCATTCTAGGCTTACAAACCGTTCCATTCTAGGCTTCTAAAACGTGCCATTCTAGGCCTCCAAAACGTTCCATTCTAGACCTCCAAAACGTTCTATTCTAGGCTTCCAAAACGTTCTATTCTAGGCTTCCAAAACGTTCTATTCTAGGCTTCCAAAACGTTCTATTCTAGGCTTCCAACACGTTCCATTCTAGGCTTCCAAAACGTTCTATTCTAGGCTACCAAAACGTTCCATTCTAAGCCTCCGAAAGGTAT
Organism: Elysia chlorotica; assembly: GCA_003991915.1. Taxonomy (NCBI): domain Eukaryota; kingdom Metazoa; phylum Mollusca; class Gastropoda; family Plakobranchidae; genus Elysia; species Elysia chlorotica. Next base: position 9,756 of record RQTK01001528.1, read on the forward strand.
AGAAGACTGAGTTTACATGCCCTTCTCCTGCCTGCGCTCTTTCAACAACGTGTCTTAAATTCCCTTCTTCAGAACAGAAATCAAACTACAACTCGATGAGATATTTTTAAAACTTTAAAAAGACAAAATAGGGAATATGTGGCGTGAATTCTTCCAAGCAATATGAATGAATATTGCGACTCTTTTGAATACTATGGGTAGTAGTCTAAGTCCAACGTCGCGGTAGCTTAAGACTTTTCGTAAGCCTTCTAATACTCATATAATCACGAGTCGTAATGTACCGGGACGTTCTACTACTACTATTACAAAACAAAATTCACAATCCCAAATTATTTTGTTTGTTTCCCACTCTGCAGATCGGCGACGGGATGGCCATGTTCCAGCAGGCCTACGCAGGCAACACGGCCTGGGCGTTCGTCTGCGCCGATCGGGCCATGCGGGAAAACCCGGAGCTCACGTCCCAGGCGTTCTACGTGCCGGACCACACGCCGGTCCAGAACTCGTTCAACTTCATGCGGCCGTACCTGGAGGCGCGCGGGTTCCGACTGTCCGAGGGCCGGCTGTCCTACGCCCTGGTCCATAGCGCTGTCCGAGTGGCCGAAGTTTTGGCCAAGGGTCTGTCGCCCGTGTACAAGATGAACCTGCCCGTGCAGTCCCACTCCGTGCAGTACATCAACACCAGCATCTACTTCAGCGGCGAGAAGGCCAGGAGGGTGCTGGGGTACGAGCCCATCTTCACGCCCTACGAGGCGAGGCAGGCGTCCCTGGAGTACTACAAGACGGTCGACCTGAGCTAGCTGAAGGAGTTGGATGGCCTAATTAGGGGGTGTTTGGGGGGGGGGGGGAGGGGGCGGAGCTATTTCAAGTGGGGGGATTTGCTAAGAGGCAGGGGTCTGTCCATATTAAAAGACAGTCGATCTAAGCTTCACGGGCTAGCTGAGTAGAGGAGGCAGGCGTCCCTGGAGTACTACAAGACAGTCAATCTAAGCTAACTGTAGAAGTTACACGGACTAGCTAAGTAGGGTAGACAGGGATCCTTCTAGTATTACAAGGAAGTCAATCTAAGCTTACTGAAGATGTTACAATAAAGTTAATCTAAGCTTACTGAAGACGTTACACAACTTAGATAAGTAGGGGGGGAGGGCCGGCTGTCCTACGCCCTGGTCCATAGCGCTGTCCGAGTGGCCGAAGTTTTGGCCAAGGGTCTGTCGCCCGTGTACAAGATGAACCTGCCCGTGCAGTCCCACTCGGTGCAGTACATCAACACCAGCATCTACTTCAGCGGCGAGAAGGCCAGGAGGGTGCTGGGGTACGAGCCCATCTTCACGCCCTACGAGGCGAGGCAGGCGTCCCTGGAGTACTACAAGACGGTAGACCTGAGCTAGCGGGAGGGAGTTGGATGGTCTAAGTAGGTTGGGGGGAGGGGTGGAACTGGTACAAGCAGTGGCAGGCGTCTCTCGATTATTACAAGAAAGTCATCTAAGCTAACTGTAGAAGCTTCACGGACTGGCTGAGTAGAGGAGGAAGGCGTCCCTGGAGTACTACAAGACAGTCAATCTAAGCTAACAGTAGAAGTTACACGGACTAGCTAAGTAGGGCTGGCAGGCGCCTCTCGATTATTACAAGAAAGTCCATCTATGCTAACTGTAGACGCTACAAGGACTAGCTAAGTAGGGTATGCAGGGATCCTTCTAGTATACAATAAAGTCATTCTAAGCTTACTGAAGACGTTACATGAACTAGCTAAGTAGGGTATGCAGGGATCCTTCTAGTATACAATAAAGTCAATCTAAGCTTACTGAAGACGTTACACAACTTAGATAAGTAGGGAGGGAGGGCCGGCTGTCCTACGCCTTGGTTCACAGCGCTGTCCGAGTGGCCGAAGTTTTGGCCAAGGGTCTGTCGCCCGTGTACAAGATGAACCTGCCCGTGCAGTCCCACTCCGTGCAGTACATCAACACCAGCATCTACTTCAGCGGCGAGAAGGCCAGGAGGGTGCTGGGGTACGAGCCCATCTTCACGCCCTACGAGGCGAGGCAGGCGTCCCTGGAGTACTACAAGACGGTCGACCTGAGCTAGCTGAAGGAGTTTGACGGCCTAAGTGGTTGTGGGGGTGGGGGGGAGGGGGGCAAGCAGGGAGAAGGCCAAGAAGAAGAGGCAGATCGTGGTATTCTAAGGCGGTCGACCTAAGCTTCACTGACTAGCTAAGTAGGGGTGGCAGGCGTATCTCGAGTATTACAAGAAAGTTCATCTAAGCTAACTATAGAAGTTACACGGACTAGCTAAGTAGGGGTGGCAGGCGTATCTCGAGTATTACAAAACAGTCGATCTGAGCTAGCTGAAGAAGTTAGGCGGACACCAAACTGGGCCAACAACAGATAGCCTTGCACTTGCCGACTGACGCCTGTGATGCCAGGAGCAAAGGTCAACGGTCAGCTTGACCAATAATCTGGGTCAAAGCATGCCCGGTGGTTCCGCCGCGAAACCGACTGATCTTTCAAATAGTTCAATAAATTAGCCTATATTCATCGTATTTTGATTGAGATCTTCTCTTGTTACTTCTGAGGCCATTATATTATTTTCTTTTCTATATAACTTCATAGGCATTTTTAAGAAATACGTGTTAAAAGTTCTGAATCGGGAGCCGAAAAAAAAGTCACTCGATCCAACACAGTCCAAGTTTTATCGCAATGCTGCAAAACTGTTATCTGTCGCCCAACATCTGATGAGCTATTCCGAGTGAAACATGGACAGTTGGATATCGTTTGTGACTGGCTGTGTATCGCGAGAGACGGGTGTGGGATTTGGTGTGATTTCACGTTAAGGCGATGATAATGATCAAAATGAACAAAAGTATTCCTCCTTCTAATACAGTAACAGGGCTTGCATCCATTTGATCTACCCTAACCTGTCGTTGTGTCCGACTTTTTTTCTGCTTGCATATGAAACTGAACGACCCATACGTTTGTTTTTATTTTGTATGTTGTTGTTTTCTTTTTGTTATGTTTTGTTTGGGGGGAGGGGGTGGCAGTGTTACAAAAATACCTGTTGATGTTTAGAACCAAGAGTCAATGTGCTGCATATTTTATCATTTTTTTCTTCAGATTCTGTATTAATTTTGTGAAAATTAAAGCCATCAAAAATTACTCTACACCACTGTTAGTTTGTGATAACAGTAAATTGGGTCGTAAGTACAACGTTTCAGTAGTTTACAACTCGTCGCTAGTCTTCTTAGTCGCATTATCTTATTAAGCCGAGTCGTAAGTTAGCGCGGCATTGTACTTACGATCTTTTGTGATAACAGGGCATATGGCCAAATCGAAGACAATAAATAATAACAATAACAACAACAACAACAACAACAATATAATAATAATAACAACATAACAATAATAATAATATAATAATAATATAATATAATAATAATAATAATATAATAAAAATAACAATAATGATACCACGAAACCCCTATCTACTCGTATAAGGGGCATGATTATGTCGTAGGTGATCGCCGTACAAATCGCAAGGCTTCCCATATTAATTATTATTTGAGAGTGTAGAGAGATTCAGAGGTCACTTGCGGTTATCTGGACATCCCTAATAACCCTGTGTCTGGTGGTATCACAACAGGCCTAATAACCATGTACATTGGACAGGTATATGTATACCGTATAACAATTACTCTGAATAGTCTGCATTCCTAAACATGCCTCGATCTATTATCTTCAGATCCATTTGGTGTATTGTAATCATCACAATCCAGGTCCAGGCGGTATCTCCTGTCTATCTATAGTCTATAGAGCCGTAGTTAGCTATCAGATTAATAAAATGTTAGTGGTCATTTATGATTATCAAGAAACACAAGGTACATGGGTTCACTAGTCTGTCTTTGTCTCTCTCTCCCTCCCCCCACTCTCTCTCTCACTCTCTCTCTCTCTCTCTCTCTCTCTCTCTCTCTCTCTCTCTCTCTCTCTCTCTCTCTCTCTCTCTCTCTCTCTCTCTCTCTCTCTCTCTCTCTCCTTTCATCTCTCTCTCTCTCTCTCTCTCTTTCTCTCCCACCTCTCACTCTCTCTCTACACCCCCCTCTCTTTTCTCCCTCCTTCTCTCTATCCCTCACTCACCTCCTCTTCAGACTCAATCAGTTTAACCACTGCAGGCCATTGGAGTACATCCAGAGCAGTGAAGGTGGACTCAGTCGCAGCGGAAGAAAAACATCTTTCTATCTCCTGGATGATGGCACACTTTACTGCCTGGAAAACAAAAATTACACGCACAATGATAACTTTTTTAGAGGTGATGAATCTTTTCTTACAGAATAGAAGTCGGTGTCAGTTTAATGTGACCGGCTGAGACAGGAGTCATGGCATCTCCGCCCTGTCTCATGTGTGGCAGCACATAAAATTGTCAGATGTCAGTCTTGGGGCCCGTCCACAATATAGCCTATATAGTGCTGATGTTGGACGTTGAAGCCAACTCTACTCAACTCAACTCTTACAGAATAGAAACAAGTTATTGTTTTCTTATCTTGATTATCAGCATCCAGTTACCTGGCTAACAGTACAGTTAACAGAACTAAAAAAAATTACAGTTCAAGCAATTAACATATACAAGGATTTAAATTTTCTTTTTTCTCACATAATAAATTTAAATCAATTCAGATTTTATGTCATTAAATTGTTCGTTTTTCTTTTTTTCTTTTTAAATCAAATTTATGGATGTTTCTCAATAACATGTCTGTGCTTTTGTTAAAATAATAATAAGTTCATTTAGATAGCACTTTGCCTGTAGTTGAGTTGAGTTGGTTTAACATACAATATCAGCACTATAGAGGCCTTGTTGTGGACGTGCCACAAGACCATTTCATTAAAAAAAATATATATTAAACTAAACACAGGTAGAATTCAAAATCAAAACACTAGAAAATTCAAACCACGTACATCTGTGTTAAAAGCCGAGTGAGCTGAACTTTGTATAAATTTCTCAATGGCATCTGGAAGCTTCACGGGCCTGTTGTAGATCTTATAGAACGCAGGCATCTGTAGAACTCTCTGATACTCCAGGCATGGGTTGTCAAACTTCCCTGGTGAGGAAACTGTTAAGGTTCATTTCACTCGTGTCAAGAGTACTTGGAACAACCTTCCCCAAAACATTAGGCAAGCACCTTCCTTGGAAATCTTCAAACGCATAGTAAAGTTCTACCTTTTTGACGATTAAAATTGAAACGGTGAAAATTGTAAATACCTCTAATAATTTCTTGAGGCTTTTGAATGTAAATATATTGTATTGTGTCAACATTGTATGATTATTCTTCTTTTGTACATGTGATAATGGAAATTGTGAAGCGCATTGAGCATTATTGTTCATGGAAGTGCGCTATATAAATGCAAAATATTATTATTTATTATTACTTGGCATTCATTCAAATCATGCCGTGAGTACTTGGCATTTGTTCAATTCATGTCATAAGTACTTGGTATTCATTCAACCCATGTCATAAGTACTTGGCATTCATTCAACTCAAGTCATGAGTACAGTGTACTTGACATTAATTCAACTCATGCCATGTGTACTTGGTATTCATTCAAATCAAGGTATGAGCACTTAGCATGAATTCAACTCATGTCAAGAGTACAATGTACTTGGCATTCATTCAGCTCATGCCATGTATACTTGGCATTTATTCAACTCATGTCATGAGTACTTGGCATTCATTCAAACCATGTCATGAGTACTTAGCATATTTTTTTTCTTTCAAATATAATGTCTCTTTCACCACTTACATGTACTCCAATTTAACTCCGTTGAGTTTAGACATAAAAAAGTGAGTATGGATAAAAACTTACTCAAAGTCATAGTTCTAATAAATCCCAGATTGACAGGTTAAGAAATAAAAAGTATGAACGAAAATTTGCTCAAAGTCATACAAGTATTTTAAAGGATACGGTGATCTAATACATCGAGCTCGAGTTGGTCCCTGAATGACTTGACACACCCGCGCACCAGGACCAGGTCTCCGATATCGAAGCCATCGTCGTTCTTCGCAACAGCGGCAGCCCTCAGCTCTTCAAGCTTCTGTTGGAGAGAGCTGGGCAGCTCATCCTGTGGAATGTCTGATGACGTATCTGTAGAGAAAAATAATGTTTAAGTGTGTTGAGGTGAATTGGGTTGGTAGTTCATCTTCAATGCCATCACTATATATGCTATGTTGTGGACGGGGCCCAAAGCTGACGTTTGACAATTTTATGTACTGCCACTGCGGGTATACCTGGACTCCTGTCTCAGCTGAACAAATACATTTTTGACCGATTGTGGGACTCGGAACGCTGACCTTCTGATCTGTTTACCAGGGTTTATCCTCAAGAGCAAGTTCGTACAAAGTATTAGATGCAACCTTGTATTGAAAGTGACAAAAGGTTATCAAGATTTTTATATTTTACTCTATCTTTATCTGTATAAAAGACAATATCTACAGCGGCAGCCCTCAGCTCTTCAAGCTTCTGTTGGAGAGAGCTGGGCAGCTCATCCTGTGGAATGTCTGATGACGTATCTGTAGAGAAAAATAATGTTTAAGTGTGTTGAGTTGAATTGGGTTGGTCATTTTAACTCCAATCCCAGTACTATATATGCTATATTGTGGACGGGGCCCAAGACTGACGTCTGACAATTTGATGTGCTGCCACACACGAGACCTGGACTCCTGTCTTAGCCGAAAAAAAATATTTTTTACCGATTGTGGGACTCGGAACGCTGACCTTCTGATCTGTTTACCAGGGTTTATCCTCAAGAGCAAGTTCGTACAAAGTATTAGATGCAACCTTGTATTGAAAGTGACAAAAGGTTATCAAGATTTTTATATTTTACTCTATCTTTATCTGTATAAAAGACAAGATCTACAGCGGCAGCCCTCAGCTCTTCAAGCTTCTGTTGGAGAGAGCTGGGCAGCTCATCCTGTGGAATGTCTGATGACGTATCTGTAGAGAAAAATAATGTTTAAGTGCGTTGAGTTGAATTGGGTCGGTCGCTTAAACTCCAATGCCAGTGCTATATAAGCTATATTGTGGACGGGGCCCAAGGCTGGCGTCTCACAATTTCATGTGCTGCCACATGAGACTGGGTGGATATACCTGGACTCCTGTCTCCGACGAACAAATACATTTTTGACCGATTGGGGGACTCGAATTGCAGAGCTTCTGATCTGGATGCTTTTTTTCAAACAGTCATATCCTGAGATTTTTACACCTCATACACTTAATTCTGTCTTTATCTTAATAAAATATAAGATCATTAAAAACTGAAACTCACCAAATTGGGATTTACTAACGAAAGAAAACTCCCCTTAAAAAAACACCAACAATTAAATCGCATGATGTTGCTTTTTTAAATTTTTAATGCCATCAGGGCAATAATGAAATAACTACAAATGTATGCACTCTTGATATATGGAGGCGATGAAGACAATAAGGGATCGAGCGGTGAGGAAGGACATGATCGCCAACGCTATGAAGCATGGCAAATAATGATTATATACTGTTCATCGTTGATCTTTAAAATAAGTCTCAGGATGCTACTAATATAAAAGAATATGCCCATAGACAATGCTAGTAACCTAACGTATTTTGGTAAAAAAAGAAAAAGAAATAATGAAAAGCAAGGAATCGTTTAAGTATTTGGACAACTTAAGTTGGTCATGTTGAAATAACCAACATTGCGGACGAAGCTCAAGACTGAAGTTTCACAATTGTATGTGCTGACACACACGAGACAGGGCGGATATACTTGGACTCCTGTCTCAGCCGAACAAATACATTTTTGACCGATTGTGGGACTCAAACCGTTGAAATTTTAATCTGGATATCAGGGTTTATCCCCGAGAGCAAGTTAGCACCAAATTTTAGATGCAACCCTGGATTGCAAGTCACGAAAGGTAATGACAATTTTTATATTTTACTTATCCATATCTGTACAAAAGACAAGATCTACAGTGGATTCTGTAGAAGAAAGTTAGGGAGCTCATCCATCATGACTTACCTATTTAGGAAATAAACCTTGGATTGAAAGTGGCAAAAGCTAATCAAGCATTTCTCTATAGGACAACTCATGCACTTAACTCTGTCTTTATCTTCATCAAATTGGGATTTACTGATGAAAAAAGAAACTCTCCTCAAACAACAAGCCAACAATCCAATCATACATTGTTGCTTTTCTAGATTTTAATGCCATCAGGGCAATAATGAAACAACCACAAATTTGTACACTCTTAATATGTATATGGAGGCACTGAACGATAAAAGTTACTTACCATTCCTTGAATTCTTCCAGTATGTACACTGTATGACTCCTGTCCCATCATCAACTGAAATATTACAATTTCATGCATATAAAACGATTATCTTTATATCTGAATGTTTCAGAGTTTGCATGATGAAAGTCAAATAAAATCTGCATAAAAATTAACAATACACAATTTTTTCACAAATGACAATCCTGACCAACACATTTTCTTTTTCATATTTTAAACCTCGCTTTGCAACAGCAGTAACTTTTTTTTTTAAATTTTCTGAACCATTAGGTTTCAAACAAATTTGATACTTACAATTCAAAGGGGGAAAAAAAGTAACGAGAGGGAAAAGAAAGATCAAAATAACTGAAGCTTCTTCGTTCCAAGTTCTGGTTACAAAAGAATGTAAAAATGCCAGATAAAAAACTAAACTGAAACAGTATTATAAGCGCTCTTTTCCGGCTCAAGCCACCAACTGTTCGCGATTTTTACTTTAAGATTGAATTGATGTAAGATTTTAAAATATCACTGAAAAACCCCTGTGTCTAGCCATGAAATATAAGGTGTTAGTGAATCAGTTAAATAAAATAGCAAAGTTTTACACTTACCGGCATACGAGTGGCGTTTCTCTCTCATGTCTTCTCTCACAACAATACCCATTATCTCTACTCTGTTTACTACATGGCCTCTATAGCTGAGTAAACCTTGAAGGAAAAAAACAAACAAAAACCAATATATATCGTCATATTACTAACGCAATGGTTTATCTCAAAATCAGCAGTTGTTAGAAAAACGGAAGTAACTATTTAAAATTAAACGTTTTAAAATTTGACTCAGTCAATTTTACTTGTTATACAACACACAGATGGGGAATTATTCAAACATTATGGTAGGTCACTATGTCAATGTTATTTTGGTATAGTTGTGAGATAGACTAGACTACTATTTTAGCAAGGTGACGGTATATTATATAATATAAAATATTGTAATACTGACATGAGTAAATTTGTAGTTTTGTTCAATAGATAAGTTCGGCATTAGTACTTATAAGAATAGTTACATTATTATATACAATGCTCTTAAATCACTGTGGGTGGATTATCACGTGACAAATTGTTAAAGTAGGCCTATTTGTTTATTGTTGACAATGAAGTTTCACTATTTCTCTACCATGCCATAGGTGGACTGAGAAGTGCCAGATAATAATAAAAAATTTAAATAGTTTCTTGAAATTTTTTGGAATAACTCAGCTGGTAAGTCACTTCTATTTTTATAACCTTTTAAATACATATGCATGATTATGAAAGAATATCAAATTCGCTAGTAATTTAATTAATTATGAAATAAATGAAGCAGTCTCACACGATGTATAACTCTCAAAGAAGCAATTCTTCCTTGCAGTGATCAATAAAGGAAAATCATGTTCTTGTAGCAAAGAATGCTTTTTATTTTGAAAGATTAATATTTTGTATGTTCTAGGCCTCTGTCACCTTCCTTTTTGAAGAAAACTTTTATGTGTAAAAGAAGCGCCATGAGCTGAGTACATATATGGCCCTCTATAACTGAACTATATTAAATCCAGGGTTAATGAATAAATACAAAACACTACAAAATTCCTGAACCTTGATTTTGTGTCTCCCCCCTGGGAGGTTGAATATTACAAAGGTAATACTAAAAAAAAATTAGACTACCTGTATGTACTATAGTGTAAGAAAGGACTCATATGAGGCTTCACCTGTGTGTTTCAGATCTGGGTAGTCAACAGGACAAAAGATTGCATAGAAATATAATAAAAGGCTCTTAAGGTTATACACAAATAGTTGTTATAAATACATGTTATTAAAACTTAGAAAAACAATGATATTTAAAACACATTGATATTATTAAACATTGCTATAGATGTATCACAGAGTCAGAATTTGTTTTAAAAAATCAAGTAATGATCCTCGGATAAGAAAGAGAGAGGAGAAAAAAGGATGATGAGCATACGAGTTAAAACCAAATAGTCAATTCGAGGAATTTTAATATTAAAATGAGACTTTTATATATATTGTCATGTTGCTAACACTTAATGGTTTATCTCAAAATCAGTAGTTTAAAAAAACGGAAGAAACTTTTTAAAATTAAACCTTTTAAAACTTGGGTTGGTAAATTTTACTTGTTATAGAAAACATAGCTGGGGAACTATTCAAACATTGTTATGGTAGATCATTATGTCAGTGTCTAGTGGTCTATGTGTGAGATAGACCACTATTTTAACAAGGTGACGATATTTTATATAATATGAAGGAATATTGTAATACTGACATGAGTAAATTTGTAGTTTTGTTCAATAGATAAGGTTGGCATTAGTACTTATAAGAATAGTTATATTATTATATACAATGCTCTTAAATCACTGTGAATGGATTATCACCCGTAACGTTGTTATTTAAAGTAAGCCTATAGATTTGTTCAATGTTGGACAATGAAGTTTCATTATTGGCTTCACCTGTGTGTTTCAGATCTGGATAATCAACAGGCTTCAGATGTAGGATATCGTGCACACAAAGTTTCATGGTAGATCTTGATAGGCTGTCTAGCCCAATACACTTTTGCTGAATAGATATTGACTCCATTTGTAGGCTGCCCCTTTTCAAAAATAAATATAAAAACAAACAACAATAAATTGATAATAGTTTTAAAGTTTGCACTGAAAAAAAAATTCAGGGGAACACTATATCTAACCAAGAGTTGATTTTGTCTGTCATGTTCTTTATGATTAGGTGAAATTAATAAATTTTTGCATTTAAAAAGTTTTAATGTTAACCCGGCTAAAATCTAAATAGACATGGTAGATACATAAAAATCCCTCATAACCGTTGCCATATAGGCCTAAGCTAAAGTCAATGGATCAGCCCAATTAGACATTGCACGTAGCAAGACTGCCCACAGAAAAAATTTTGTGTGGATTAACTTGTTGTGTGCTCCATAAGGGCAGTGAAATTCCGGAAGGTTTTGGCACTTAAGATTTTTCAATGCTCTAAAAATTTATAAAGCCCTTTCCATTTTAAAATTTTAAAATCTGAAAGGGTTTTACAAGTTATACATTAAGTATCCTGCAAGATCAATTTTTACACTGTCTTGCTATACAGTCTCTGATCTGATAATAAAAGATAATTCAATCTAGATCTTGATAACACAAAGTAGGAAAAAACTCTATATTTTTTAATAGATAGGGTTAGAATGTCTTGTCGTAAGCCTTCTTATTCTTATATTGTTATAAATGACAAGGCGGCTTGTTTATGTATTCTACCCTAGATCTTTATCTTGACTTGCATTGAATTCTAGATTTGATCCAGACTACAATCTGGGAGTGTTGAACTGCCTCTTTATTGTATTTCAGGTTTTTGTCCACTTTATTTAAGTGTTTTTGGTCAAATCACATTCTTTGATCTGATTTTCAAAGAAAGCTAAGCTATTTAAAGCCTACTAGATGGTATGTAAATATATATATCGATACACAGCGTTTATGCCTATCATTTGGATAGAAACAGTGTAACATAATATCCTACAGTGCGTAATACATAGCAGAACTTGAACATAAACACTGTATATTTTTATATAGAGCGTATCAGAATCAGCCCTATATCTACATTCTAACTCTAAATCTAGATTATAGATAGGCCCATGTGAGACTAGATCTATGTCTAGATTAGATACGAACTATAGAATATTTTTTTTTCATTTTCGTTCTTTCAAATGTCAATTTGAATAATCACGGACACTGGTTAGGGACCACAAAACTCAAGGAGTGTCTTGTTATGGAATCTCTTGGTCAATTTGATATTTAAATTTTGTTTTAACTCACACTAAAAACGTTTCACTCGCTGGGTGTAATTGTGTCTATCTCTGCAATTCGCATAGCGCGGGGATTATTCAAGGATTGTTGACATCATTTTGTTTACAAGAAAATCGAAATCGAAACTAGAATTAATCCTAGTTTCGATTTCAATTTGCTTGTAAACCAAATGATTTTTAGAAAAATCTCTCTCTCTCTCTCTCTCTCTCTCTCTCTCTCTCTCTCTCTCTCTCTCTCTCTCTCTCTCTATGTGCCTATCTATTTATCTTTTTATCCATCTATATACTCTCTCTCTCTCTCTCTCTCTCTCTCTCTCTCTCTCTCTCTCTCTTAAAGTTGGACAAAGATTAGAAGTCAACTCGACGTTTATTTACAAACTCTAAAAGTCAACGTGACTCTGACTAGTTTAACCGTTCTGTTATAAGCTTTTCGACTTCGGGCTTAGGATAACAAATATTGTTGGGTTTTGGAGCTTGGCTAGGTACCCTAGGCCTTATTGAGAGTTGGCAGTCACCAGCGATTGGCAAATGAGAGCCAACGAGTCGACTTTGGCTTTATCCACTCACCAGTCACATATGGTTTGTTGCTCTTAATAGGAGACATTTAAACTGCATTACCATAAAGAATAACAATCAACCATAAACTACAGTCCTTATTTTCTCTTGAGCCACGCTCAAAATAATCGATATCTAAGACTATAGGTTAAAAAAAAAAACATATTTGAATAAGACAGTTTATGAATACCTTAATCTATACCCAGAACCCGTGATGCATTACTTAATTAATTTTGTACACTGCTGTGGTTTCTATGTCCCAATTAAAAAAACAACAACACACGTACCATAATTATTATTTCGTGTTCATTCTTTTAAAAATGTCATACAAAGAGATGAAATCCACACCACAGAGACAATTATATTCACCACCAAGTTCTGAAATATCATCTTTTTTTTTTAGAAGAACCACAAGAAATAAGCCCAACACACGTTTTCAAATGTTGAAATTGCACCCATTATAAATCATAGAATAACTTGTCAACAAGTCTCTTATAAGCATTTATTTACACCAAAATGTTCTCCGTGACCTAGAATAATTAAACATTAACTGCCACCAATGATGATGTTGCCTCAGGAAAATCGAGTAAAATGCCCGGACCGTAAGATCAAAGCAAAACAAAACAAACTACTTGACATAGTTATTCAAATACTAAAACCAGTCACAAATGATAAGAACCTTACTATACACGTTTACGGTTTTAAGTTTTTGTTTTGTTGTTTTTTTGTCTTTTTACCCCCAATTAAAATGTATATACTTTTATTAAGACAATACAAAAAAAGGCTGATTCACCCAAAACACGTAAAACGCGTTGCAAACATAGACCAATCAATGATTGAATCCCCCCCCCCCCCTTTTTTTTTTTTCCCCTCGCAGCTGCAGCAGCAGAAGCAGTAACAGTAGAAGAACTTTATCGCATGACCCACTACATAGGTGGATGAACCCAAGAACGCGGTGAATGTCCGATTGCGTTATTTACTTAAGCTTAATGAAAGGGTCACTGGGCGTACTGGTCTCTCACTCTCCGACACAGAATGACCACTGCTGACGAAAACCTAAATAATTATTTTGATTTTAGAAATAATTATGCCAACGCCTGGTAACTTACCCACCTGTGTCATGTACCTGTCTCAGGAGTCAGGACCCTCTCTCTCTCTCTCTCTCTCTCTCTCTCTCTCTCTCTCTCTCTCTCTCTCTCTCTCTCTCTCTCTCTCTCTCATGCGATGTGAAAATTAATGTTAAACTGACAGCCTTTTCTCTTGAAATTTACCCCAACCCAACCCCTATAGCTGACGTCATTAAAGGAATGATCCGTCCTTATGCTTGGCTTTTTCTTTATAAAAAAAATTAGGCTTATACCGGACGTTGCCAAAAGGTTATGCGTAATTCCTCGGATTGCGTAGGTCGTTATTAAACTCTTATTCTAGACTTAGCACCTGCATCAGATTCCTGCCGTACCTGTCTACCTGAAGAGTCGCGGTGCCGGTTAGCCTAGGGCTTAGGCTACAGCTGCTTCCGGGTTTTACGGACAAAAGGTCAAGGCCGAAAGACATCCATTTCCAAATCGGACCTTTAAAAGCACTAAAATTTCAGGCCTAGATAAATCTATGTATTTCTGTCTAATAATGTCTATAAATCTAGATCTACTCTAGTGTTTCGTGACTGTGGATTCTGTCAACGAACGTTTGGAACTGAACTCACCGCCGTCTGATTTAACTGAGACTTAGAATCGGTAATCGATAACTAGGTAGATCTAGTTAGATCTAGATCTAGATCCACAGGAATATAGAGTCTAGATCTAAATTGACGCCGATTTCTTCATCAGGAGGATTTTTGGCTATAGGCCAAAGATCTCGGGGTTTAGATCTAGATTCTAGACGTCTAGATTAATCTTGACCTAGAGCCTCATGTAAAAACTGGAGCAGATTAGAGGTAGAGTATTCTTTATATTTTGTCGTCTTTTTTGTCCAATTTCACCCATAATTATTTCTGTCTGAGTCTAGTCTAGATCTATTCTAGTCTGTACACACTTGCTAGATCTAGAAGATTATAAAGTGTCTGCAAAAATTTTGCTACAATTATTGTAACAATAGTAAGGCACTTAATAATTAGTAACACTATCGCAAGCGGCAATACAGTCAAACCTGCTCAAGCGACCACCTGTCTAAGACGACCACCTGGTCAAACGACCAGCTATCCACCACCCCCTTGATTTTTTACAATATAAATACACCCCATAAAACGACCACCTCTCCAACGCGACCTTAAAATTACAAATACGCGTAGTATGCACAGCCATAAGAATTGCACTTTCTTTTGCTGCTTGACCAAATTACAATTTTAGTGGTCAAAGGCAACCAGTGTGGATAAAGCAGAAGCGGCTAATATTTTATAAGGTTTGAGTTACAGCCCTCTAAACATTTGAAAATACCCAAATTGAGCTTTTTCATAATTTCAAATTAATATAAATGATAGAGTTATAATTTTTATCAATCTCCTAAAATGCATAAATATGAATTACAATGCTTTTAAACACACTCTGAATAACTAAAAAAGTCAAATTTTCGACTTGTGCCTGATTCACGATGGTTGTCTCACACACATAGGGAGACCATGATCACAATCCTTCTAGATCTCAGTCCAGAGAGACCATGATTGCGGTCATTTTAGACTCTAGTCTGAAGAGACCACATTGAGCTTAGTTTGTTGAGGCGGGAGATTGATGAAATAGGTGCAGCTAGTATGGCTGCATCTATAGTTAAAACCAGGGGTATTACCCCATATATAGATTGGTATTCTAATAAGATATTGTTCCACCATTACCAATATTACGATGGCTATTGCAGCTCCTACGATCCTTCTAGACTCCAGTATAGGGAAATCATGATCGCAGTCATTTTAGGCTCTATTCTAAAGAGACCACATTGAGCTTAGTTTGTTGATCCTTTCTTTCATAATTTGCTGTATTCCATTTTCCGCTTCTGACCTCTCTTTCTTCTGTCACTCAATTGCGCTCTCTATTTATGTCTCTCTCGTTCTCCCTTTCCCCTCTCTCTCTTCTCTCCTTCAAACACGCTCTCTATTTCTCTCTCAATCCCTCTCTTTATACCTCTGTCTATTCGCTCTAAATCTTTTATTAAAATGACTCTTAAAAGCATTGCATAGCATTATTAGAGTTGCACTATGGTAACAGTAAAATTAACAATGGAACCAATGGATTTTTATGGTCATTAAACATGTTATAATGTAGTTGTACTGAATTTTAATTCAGAGTGATAAGTCATCTATTCATAAGCCATGAAAATGAAACTATGACTAATTTATGCAGTAACTTTCTTTGATACAGAATAAATTTAAGTCCTTGGTCCTGGTTTTATTTTTACTGGTCTTTTACTGGGCAGCATAAAATTGAAACTTAAGTACCGGTACTTTTTTAGATTTTCAGCTGAAAGTATACAATTGATATTTGTAGTAGTAGTAGTAGTAGTTTTCTAGTTCAATGGAGCATTAAATAAGTAAGACTGTGTAAGTATATATATGTACATACATAGTATGATAGTAGCAGCATATCATTGAATAGCTTAACAGAGTCACAGTATTTTGCCAGCAATGCTTTTGATAATGCACTATTTTTTATGGTTTTTCCTCAATTCAGAACTTTTTAAAGAATAAATACACCTTAAAAATCTGGCAGATTTGAAAACTTCAACTTTTTATGTTTCAAATAAAATGTTCATGTACATGAACGTAATGTGATTCTGTTGAGATAATGAAGCAAAAACCCTTGTTGGTTGACTTTAACTGAAGTCTAATCTGTCTACGGAACATTGGCATTTTTAGTAGAAGTTGGGTCTACCTAATTTGAAATTTCTAATTTTATAAACCAGTTGTCTGACATGCATGTTCCTTTTTTGTTTCCACTTTTATCAAGGTGATGCTGACAGGTTTACTGGTCTATCTGAGGTGGAACATGAATCAGCCACTTTAGTCGGTAAGTACAGATGAAATATGTTTTATTCTTTTAATGAAAGATTCAATCTGTTAACAATTTATGTTCAGATTATGAAGTGTAGGAACTTTTTTTTTTATTAGTAAATTCAGGAATGAAAGAAAAAAAAATGTGTGTCATAGAAGGTACATTCTTTTGCTAAATACCACTCCACTAAGATTTAAATTTTTGTAATCCCTTTTTTAGGATAGAAGAATGGAATCATAGTAAATTTTTTTACTTCGCACTGGAATCTTCTATCCCAGTTTAAAATTAAGTTGGCCTTCTAGTTCTAAAAACTATTTCCAAGGCACATTTTTCTTCTTTTTTTTTGGCTATACTGTCAGTTTAAAAACAATAGACTTGGGATGAAATAAATTTTTAGGCTGTCCACAAGAGGATTATCTATAGTTCGTTTTTTTTTTATGTTGTCTTAAGATTTCTCCTGATCGCGCAAAATTTGCTCCCTGCATTTACAGGTACCATTATTTGATACATGTGCTTGTATATGTGTAGCTTCTATTCTTACCCCTTTGAGATGTTAAAAAATCATAACTTTAGTAAGTTTAGGACTCCCATACCGATATTTAATAAAAAAATTTGTATGTGAATATTTATTCTCTTTATTGTCAAAAAATACTTTTCTGTCTATGTTGACCTTTTTTCCTCTTACATATCGACAGGGAGGTGGAGAGGGGGGTGGGGGGGGGTGGTAGGGTGTTGGTAGAACCAACCCTATGATCATACAATATTTAATTAGTTGTCCGTTTTTTGTTTGTTTTTTTCCTGGTGAGTGTCAGTATAAACTATAATCCATTAATTGAGACTTCTTTCTGTGGCAGCACATAAAATTTTCAGATGTTAATCTTGGAACTCGTCTATGATATAGCCTGTATAGTGCTGACAATGGATGTTAAGCAAACCAATTAGCCTATTTTACTTGTCAGATTTACTCAATAATCTATAAAAAGTATAATATAAAAAAAAAAAAAAAAAATTATGTGATAAGAAAAATATATTTGGGATTCTACATCGTCAGGTACAACCTCATGACTTAGTGATTCTCTAGTAATAATTATTTGTAGTGAGGAAAATTTATTCAACAAAAGTTTAACCTTTTCACATTGCATAATTTTAGGCCTAATCTATGTGTGCATACTACTTTGGGGAATTAAAAGAAAACAACAATATTTTATTTTTATTTCGTAATGAAATGTGTGCAGATCAATACAAAAAGGTGCTAGCACAAGAGCATATCAAACTGCAGAGATGTTAAACTAAAGTCAGTGAATCTACAAGGCTGATTTGTGTGAATTTGGAAGAAGTCCAACACTCTGTATAAGAAAACTCATGGGGAAAAGGTTTTCCTCAAGTTCAAAGACAGACAGGCTCTTACATGTATTTTAGGGCCTTAAGAAAGCTAAATTCTTTTCCTTTTAAAACTTTTGTAATAAATATAATAATACATTTTTTGGGAAGTCTATAATTTCATTTTTTTAGTTTTTGCATCCTTAACTTAACTTCTCCTTTTTGGCAAAAATGAGTAAGATACTTAGATAGTTTAGGACTAGATCTAGTACTACTACTACTAGTGTATACAAAGCTATGCAGTTAACAAGGTTTATGTGGTGCAAATTCAATGAAGGCCATATTGTTGCTACCAAGATCAATTTGGACATAAAACTGTTAGAGCCTTTATTACAAAAAATTTAAGCTTTTAATCATTCATTTATGTGATAAAAAGGAAGAGCAAATTGAAATGAACCCACTCTCTCACACGAAACATCTAATTGTTCAGGAAGGGCCAAGCCCACCCATTAGAAAGTTTATTGTCAGTGGCTTAATAAGACAACAGGTATGCTGTAGTCTTGTATTTTCCAAAAAGGCCAGCTGTGAGTCATCATAATCGGTGGGCTGGTTCTAGCCATCCCTGATGATTCAGCTATTGCTAATGTACTGTGCATGTGTGTAATGTGACCTTTCTCTATTCAACCTTGATGATTCAGCTAATGTAGTGTGACCTTCACTTATACATAGTTATATACACCTGAGCTCTCTCTCCATAATTTCTACTGGGAGCACAGTGTAAAACAGAGTAGGACTGAACACATAAACACAGGAAAATCGTTGGGTACCACATTGCTATGTAGCTTTACCTTATTCTAAACCAAGAACAGTGCTTTTCAAATACAGTAAAAAAAAAAAAAAAAAAACTAGTTGCTTTAATTTGGTTAGATTAAGCGATGAACCATCAGTTATACTTTAAATCTACAGTGTATTTGATTTTTAGATAAAAACAAACATCAACTTCATTTTTGTTTTGCATATCTTTATTGAAAAAGAACCTTAGAAATTCCATTCATTCACATCAAATCTTCATCCTCCTTCCCCAACTGTTATTATGATTGAAGATAATTATATTCAAATCAAATATTTTTTTATGGACTGTCAATATTCATGAGTTCATTGTATGATTGTACATTTCAGTTAGCAACTTCTATACAGTATAAATTTGCCACAAATATATATAAATATGCATACCAAATCACAAAGCTTCTACATGGAGTTCTATAACTTGGTAACCCAGTATAAAGTGGTTGTAATTTAATACCTTAGATCACTTAGTTATAGTAAACCATTTATGAAAATGTGCATCGTACATGATACAATATACAGAGTGAAGTGAAAATCATGGCAATTTTTAACACTCTTGTCGGGCAGCAAGCTGTACATTAATTTGTTCCTGAGGAAAGTTATCATTAAACATGGAAAAAAGATACAATTAAAATGTGTTAGCTTTTTAGATGAACAAAAACAGAGCTGATACATATAAAATGCATTTCTGTTTCAAGCAATACATTAACATAGGCTTCATTTCAAAACCTGTAAATGGGACAAGTTTTTTTAAACATATATACATGTATAACAATTGCTGAATTATAATTTTTAATCAAAGAAGTCTTGACAAACACATTTGGAATCAAACCTAAAAGTAAACTAAGGAGCTCCACCAATCCAAATCTATTTATTTATAATTTTCCAATGAAATCCACATGTTGCATTCACTGATACAGCTTAATTCATTCAGCTAGACACTATCGGAAATTAGCAAATCGTGAAATATTGTGCTGTGGTAAACATTTCACATGTACAGTAAGTCATTGCCAATCTGCTATTATTTTACTCTGTATATAAAATACATTTTCTTTTTTCTTTGCCTTCTTTTAAGGCAATTTGAAACTTATGTAAACTAGCCTTAATTAAACTGTATACACTTTCGATTTATCAATTTCATTTTCAAAGAGCAAAACATTCAGTCAAAAAAAGTAAAGTGGCAATAGATTTTGGTAATATAAAATGTGGAGAAAAAAAACATCGCAAGGATGAACAAATAAAACCATGTTCTAAAAGTTTATACATGTAATGATCTCCATTTTCAAGTTTGACTGCTTCTAGAGTTTAAAAAAAAATTAAAAAAAATTGCAGAACATATGGTACTGCCATGAGTTTCTCAACTTAAAACAAAATAGAAACTACTAGTTGGGTCTGTGTCAGAATCATGTGACTGGCCTGTCTCAGGTATCTCACCCTTGGGCCCTGTAGCTGCATAGAATTTGATTGAAACCTTAGTGTGAGAAAATAAACCTGAAGAGAGCTTTTCTTGTGTCAAGTAGAAAAGGAAAGCAAATTATTTTGACAATCGAGCTAAACAAGAGCATTGTGTGTAGATTTATTATCATCAACACAGGTTCATCTGTTCAATAATATGCACTCTTTCTGTATAATCAGACTTAAGTGCCCAGCCAGTCCTTTTTTTTTTTTTTTACATCAGTTATCTCCAGTTTATCAATTAATTAAAAATGAAGAGATTGTACCGATTCATAATTATATGCAGAAGCATTGATGGTTTACAAAAGTGGACGTAATATAAAAAATAGAGTAAAGTACAGTACCTGATATTGATGTTTATAATAAAAAAATGCAAAAATATATTTACAAATCATTGTTTTGTGATCCACGGTTGCACACACTATCTTCCAATGGACAAGTTCTGTCCCTGCAAACTGTAAACAATCGCAACTTGCACCTTTTGGTCAAATCGCAATTTTGTTTGCAATTTTCTCAGTATTGAAGCAAAATCAAAATTTTATGAAAAATACTATAATTTCCCCAGACCATTGCATATTGATACTCCTTAAAGGGAGCAGTTTAGCTGTCTTAATTTCACTAGAAAAAAAAATAAAAACCTTCATAACTTAGAAAATAAAGAAAGGGCGATTGGATAGGAATGAGGGTGACCTGATGGGCGCGAGACCAATAATGTGGCATGAGCACAGAAACTCTTTAGTTCTGTTTTAAATGTATCTGTCTCCCCCAACCTCGTAAAGACCAAACTCTCAGTTGGTTCTCATTTATTAGTGATGTCTGTCGTCTTTGTTTCTGTCTCTATCTATTTCTATCAATTCTTATTAAGTTATAGGCTTACTGTTACATACCTTTTTGTCCCATAGACTATATTTTCAATCTTGTTTGAGCCACTAATTTAATCTCATTTTAGTTGATTCCTATTTAAGCTACTACAAGTACCATACCGTAATAACAATACAGTGTGTTCTTTTTAATAAAGTTCCTTACTCCCACCCCCCACTCCATTAAAAAAAAATATTTTGACTTGTAAATTTTTTTTATCCCAAACGTAACATTCAAAAAGAAGAAAATATAATCTTTGATTTAATTGGACAAAAGTTTGATCAATTCTGGAAATTCTTCTTTACGGAATGCTCGTTTGCATCCCCTGGGTAGTTCCCTACAGGCATTTAGATCAATCGATTTGAGAGACTTGCAGTGCCTGACAATATTGAGTACATTCTGGCTGTTAACAATAGAGTTTGAGAGGTTGATAGCTTGAAGACGAATGCACTGTCCAGGTTGAGAGAAAAAGTTGAACTCGTCGTTGAAGGATTCCCTTTTATTTCCTGACAAGTCAAGTATTTCTAAGCTTTCAAACCAGCTAGACATACAGCTACCTATTTCATTTACATGTTCCAAGTCCCAAAACATGTTGGATAGGTTAAGCCTTTTAACAGACATTACTTTTGAAGAGAGAGCTCCAACCATACTAGGTTTGAGATTGGTGCGGCTGATATTCAGTTCAGCAAGTTCATTTTTGAAAAACATGCGATAAAAGGCTTCTCCCTCCTGTTGCAAGCACATATAAGAAGATTGTGAAAATATCTTCAGCTTGGGGAATGCGGAGCTGTGCGGCCCAGTCTCCTCATTATCATCTAAAATGCTGTAGCCATCTAGTCGAAGTTCTGTTAACCTAGGGCAGGCCCTTGTCAGTTGGCCCATATCCATCTCATACTGGAATGATAATATACCCGTGTTAAGAGGCTTGCTGAGATCAAGCTCCTCAAGAAGCGGGCAGCAAGATATGATAGCATTCAACAGAGGCTTTACCTTGGTGTGTATTGCAACCATTCCCCCAAGACGCAGTTCCACGAGCTTTGAACCAAATGCTTTGACCAAACCCTCTACCGATGCATAGGACAAACTGTTGCTGGAAGGAGACAAATATGACAGGTCGATTCTCCGAAGGCAGGGGGTCATTTCCGGGAGTTTTTTCAGCATGTCTGAGTTAACCTGACAGCCACGCAGATCCAGGAACACCAGGCTAGGAGTTTGAGTAAGCATGGTTTTGATGTGCCCCACACTTAGCTTAGCCTGACCTGCTAAGCTGAGAGAATGGCAGTGTGAGAGGTCTCTGGACGAGAGGAGCATATCAAGTCTTTGCTTGTTGAAGTTTATCACACTCCGAGAGTTGGTGTTCTCATCCACCTCTCTCCAGTATGACAGGTCCAGGTGTCTCAGAAGACTCGGGTCAGACGCTGTCTCGTGCCACTCCTTGCACACTCTGGACACTCTTGGCAGAAAATTTGTAATCCCCTCTGATTGAGCACCATAGATGAAGATTTTTAGGAGAACTTCAGGTGGAAGTCTGCTTAGAAGGCCTTTATAAGTTCCTTGGATTTCTACATTTGAGTTGGTCTCTCTCCGAGTTCTTTTGGCTGTCTGTTTTGGAACTGATGCTGCTGCTTTTTTAAATCTCTTTTTGGCAACCTTCAGCTGTTGTTTTTCTACGAAGGATTCTACGTCGTCTTCGTCTGTTGAATGTCTTCCAGGAAAGTAGTCAGAGTCGTCAGAATCAGATGAGCATTCGTCTCCTTTTCTTGGGTTGAAGGTGAATAAAACTGATTTTTTCTTCATTATTCCGAAGAGGCCACGCTCATTTTTCTTTCGACCACTCATTTTTCAATTTTGTCACCTGTGGGGGTGAAAAGGATACTCATATTAAGCTCTTTTATCCTAGCATATATTTAATAATTAAGTCTCTATGGATTGTGGAGATGAAAAGAATACTCATCATTAAGTACTTTTATTCAAGAACTGGCATACAATGTATTTGATGATTTATAAAATACATGTGTCCTGTAAACATACACATTGTGTTTATTCCCAAATACTGCTAAATGCATGTTTGTGTTTTTGTCCCAATAAAATAATTTGATTAGAACTTCAAAGGCGGCGAAGCTCTTTCCCCATGAACATGTTCCCTAAGTATCGAGAAAGTTTTTAAAACGCAATATATTTTATCAAGTATGCAGACCAAATTCCAAATGTCCACCATTTGTATATTACATAATATTCACTCACATGACACTCACTTAAGAAATTAAGACACATACTGAAATTTCATGGGTGGGTGAGAAGCCTTCAGTTCAGGAGATGCGTGCCAGGTGCTTCATTTAAGCTGTTTTGTCCTTGGAATTATGGGCAATATTTAAGTGGAAATGGGCGCAGTTGTCAATATAACTTATCCTGGAGTTCGACTTAATTTGTACAGTGTCCTCTGAATTGGTATCTAGATCTAAAAAGTTCTCCAGTTACATTCGGGGGTGTCAGCCTACTCAATCATAATATCGAATCAAAGCTGTCATTTATATAACAAGTCATCTCTATTCTTAAGATTAGAAAACAGAATCTAGCCATCAGGATCATAGGAGAAAGCAACAGGGTACTCATTGTTATAGATCTAACATTCTAGTTTTTATTGGCCTAAAATCTATAAGGCTGGTCATACGCTTACCAGAATGTTGTACTTACGTCGTAAGTTACGAGTGCTAGATGTAGTAAACTAGATCTTGTCATTAGATTATATATAGATTATATGTCATTAGATTTATATGACCTTTTTTGAGCTAGATTCTAAATCTTCATCGAAATTAAGTTCATGTTATTATTTTCTCTCTCTCTCTCTTCTCTCTTTCTAATAACTCTCTAGATTAGATTCCATGTACCTTACTAGTTTCAGCACAGTAGCCTACTTATGTTTGCAGAGTAAGCAAAGCGAAAGCTAAGCAATCGCCCGCTTAGATCTGTTCTATTATTAGAACATTGCTTACCCTGTTTGTTGTGTATCCGCGAAATGCAGAAGAGCTCTCGTCCTTCCAAATGAATTAACTCTTCTTTGTCGTTTGTCCATCCATTGTCCAACTCTCCCTCACCTGTTTCATTGAGATTCATTCCCGCATCCCCTTCATCCCTTCCCTCAATTTTTTAAAACCAATACGACAGCGGGGGAAAGAAATTTCACACACAAAAAAAAACAACTAACTATAGATGTATAATTTTCTATGCTGATATAGAATCTAGATCTAGATCTAGGACAGCTGGCAGGTATTTTAAACAATTTTAATAGAAAAAAAAATAACAAGAAGACAGGGAGTGCAGCTGGCTGGTATTTTATTCAATTTTGATAATCGAAGGCTAGGGACCACAAAACTCAAGGAGTGCCTTTAGATATGTAGATTTTAAATGACTCATGTTCGAAAAATTTAAATGGATTCATTTTCGGACCATTACTAGATCTAGATCTAGATCCAGATATATAGACTATGTCCGGTAACGTTTCAACTTTAGAATATAAATGTACGTCTCTTCGATCAATTTTTCTCTTGGCTAACATAAATCAATATTATCGAGAGAAACAGTATGACGTACAGACAACACATTCCGCCTATCAGTACATGGCATTCTTTTAAATGAAAAATATAAGCCTAGATCTAGATCTATCTAAGCACAAAATCGCCACTATTAAAATTAAATCTCATGCTATATATAGAATTAAATTTGAAAGTCCTGTTATTTAAAGGAAAATTAATAATGAAAAATAAAACAAAAACAAACGGTATTAACTATTATAACATAGCTTCATTCCTCCTGTTCGATCATGATGAATCGTTTTTTTTTCTTTACCTGTTCTGATTGAAAAGGAAGCAGAGGGCACCGTACATGTATTAATTTTGTAGTTACTGGTGTGATATTGCAATGGACATCATGGGGAGAGGATTTAGGTGGCCTAGTGCTAGAGCATTCTGAATGAGAGGCATGGGACTCTTTTTGGCATATTTAAATAATAAAATATGGAGCTCCACAGTTTGTGCAAAAATCTGTCGTAGCCTAGGCTATGTAACCTAGTAAAACTCCCATTAAAACCTAGGAGACATTAAGTCACGAATATAATTATGAAGTTACGGTACTCCCAAAAACAAGTCAAGGATATAGATTTCACATTTTCAAGAAACATAAGGAAAGCAAAAATTTGTGAAATTTTTTTTCAAAGAGAGATTGGACACATTGGTGGACTTGTCTCTCCTAAGTCCCAATCCACTCAACCCCATGGTGTCACAAGGCTAAAGTGCTTTTAGAGCAATTCATATAAATGACGTAACGAGTTTGTCATAGTTCATGAAGCGGCCCTGTTTATACTAATGTTTTTATTTACATATGAGTGTAGCTTTTTTTTTTGTCTCTCTTATAACACAAATGTATTTTTTTTTTCTGCCAAACAAAAACTTTTCTGCCCAGCACAAAGATTTAAAGAAAAAAAGGTTGCACCACCATTGCTATAGCAATAACTGAGGATAGTCTGTCCAGGCAGTGATAACTGAAACCGGAGTGTGCCTTGGGGGCCCATCCTCAATTTAATTAAACTATATAGTGCTGACATTGGGCGCTTAGAAGCAATCGACTGAACCCAACCTGTGACAGTGTGAGGTGCCATGGAGTCTGTCCTCACTAGCTTGCCGAACCTCCAGATCCGGGAGCAAATCAGAGATGACGACTTTGCGGATCAGATGCACCACTACATCACGGTGTACTTGTTTGCCTTTTTCGGCGTGATGATTGGCCTGAAGGAGTACTGGGGAACCCCGCTGGACTGCTGGGTCACGGCGCAGAACTGGCAACACTTCCAGGGCCACGCCAACTCGTACTGCTGGGCGCACAAACTCTTCCACTATCCCCAGAAGCACGACCTCTCTCAGGTAGCAAAACCAGAGAGAATCAAGGCCACAAACTTGTTTTTCTTGTACATTTAGGCCTACGTGGTATTTGCCATGTGCTTTGTCTTTTCTTTTTTCCTTTTTCTTTTGGATAAGATTTTGTATGTTAAACAGATTCATGCTTTAAAAAGAAAAAAAAAAGGGTCTGAATTAATTAAACAATCAATGACAAAAACTTTCATCAAGTTTAGATTTTCTTTTCTTTTGTTGAAACACTATTATTTTTTCCTTTTTCTTTTGGATAAGATTATGTATGTTAAACAGATTCATGCTTTAAAAAGAAAAACAAAAGGGTCTGAATTAATTAAACAATCAATGACAAAAACTTTCATCAAGTTTAGATTTTCTTTTCTTTTGTTGAAACACTATTCCTGCCCAACACAGTGAGAATAGTTGAACTTGAAGCCATTCTTTCTTTTTTTTTAAAGTTTGAATCTGTTTTACCATATATTAAAATAAATAAAAGCGTAAAGTAAAAATAAAAATATATGCATCTACTTTTTCTCTTCTTCATATGCAGGTGGAGCCTTAAGTATTGCATTCTAAAAAAAAAAGTTAATTTTTTTGGAGAGAAGAGTATTGTGTAGGGCCTCCCATAATGCTGGCCAGTGCGCTCAGCACTATCGGCAATCTTAGCCTGCGCAGCTCGGTGCGCACAGACGACATAGTGGACCAGCTCCACCACTATGCCACGGTGTGCATGATCGCGGCTCAGTCCGCCATTATCGCGGTGACGGAGTTTGCAGGTCACCCGCTAGATTGCTGGTGGGACAAGATAGCCTGGACCCACTTTCACACTCACGCGAGTGATTACTGCTGGGCCCACAGACTCTTCCAGTTTCCTGACCCAAACAATTTCTCAAAGGTACGTAGGCAGACCTATGGCTTTGATGTTCTTTGCCAATAAGATTTTGCCTCCTCACCCGTTAACCTTTCACAGCCTTCTGCTTTGAAATTTAAAGAACCGTATTAGGCTAGATTTAAAGACCCGTATTAGGCTAGCAATTAAACGCCATATTGAAAAGTAGCCTACCCTCCAGTTGTATTTTATGGTCCAAAGGATTCATTCTGGTTGGATATCTCGGTCAAAGCATGCCTGAGAAAATGAAAGATTAGTTTCTATTCTGCATAGTTTCAAACTTTCATTGATTCATCCCACTTATCTTTACCATTATCAATATAAGAAGACTAGAAAAGAAAGTTGATCAACAAAGTGAATTTTTAATATTGAATTTTAAGACTAAGACTTCTGTGTCTTCCTCATCAGTCTAAATACTGGCTCTTTTCTTGTAAAAGCTGGATAATTTATGTTTGAAATTATCAGAATTTTTTTTTCCTTTTGCCAAAACATCTCACTCTTTCACACTCTTCATTAGCATGCTTGCTCAGCAAAAATATGTTCCACAGCTGTTGGGCTGTTGACAATTTGTCATCTTTTCTTATTCATTCTTTTATATTTATGTACCCGGTTCAAAAGGTTGGGCTTCTTATAAACAATATAATTTTTTTTTTTAAATAAATGTGTAGCGGCGTGGGAAAACCATATCAAATGGCTGTATACAAAATATTTAGTTATTGGTACCATAACAAAGCTTATTTTCTGCTTTTTATTTTTATTTTATCCATATTATGGATTTTTTCTTTGAGCTGGGAGGCTCTACACAATCATAACAATGTGTACAATATTGATCATGTTTAACAATCTTTCCCTAGTTGTGTACACCTGGAATAAGATTATAATGCAATACTTGAGCTGCATCTTCATTACACTAATGAGTTGTTTTTTTTTCCATTTTATCTTCACTATTTGAGATAGGTCTATTTTAAAGATGCTTACTTAACTCTTAACATCAAATTTTTATGGGGGTTTTTTTGGGTTCAATTAAGATTATAAAAATGCTTTAGTACTAGTATAGTACTACACATTCTAAAATATTGTGAGCCTTTATTAATATGGATAAATTTTGCATACACAATGTATATTCATACATAGTGGGCTAAAAGGCTTTTTATAAATATAAATAAATAATTTCAATCGCTTAAGATAAGATAAGATAAGATAATCCTTTATTATCCCAAAAGGAAATTTTTCTTGGTCGTACATACATAAATACACCAGTTGTACATGTGTGACATATAAAATAGGGATGATAATAATGATAATAAAATAAAATGAACGTTTTACGTTCACATGAGATACTCTTAACTTCCTCTTCATTCCTGTACAAGTTTTTCCATAATTTTCCAAAAGGCCGGCCTACACAAAACTGTATTTTGGTAAATGAAGAATTGTTCTTGCAGATGCCGTATGAACTTAGCACTGTCCACGGGGGGCCTCTGAACGCTACGGAGGCACAAAGCAATACTGTTGGCGAGATCAATTTCTACCGATGGATCACCGTCGTCTTCATTGCACAGGTTTGATTATCTATTATTATTAGGGGCTGTCATTGGCCGTTGTAAGAATAGGGTTATAAGATGGGGGGAAACTGTGTTCTGTAATAAAGAGTGGGCGTGGAAAGGTCCTGAAAGAGGTGAAATAATATATTTGAACACCCGATGTATGGCTACACCTCCACATTCAGCTTGTCAATCCAAAATGTTAGCTTGTCATCGGCAGCCTGAACTATATCAGTTGCCTAAGTATTAATTTGTAAAACTTAATGAAAATAGCCACTTGTTTACTTGTTTACTTGTCCTATGGAACAGCATCCTTGCACAACGGGCAACCCCATACGTGCTCCGCTCCCCTCTGCAACACGCAACGAAGTGTGTCCAAACTGACAGTCCCCGTCAAGACTTGGTTGTGTACTCTGCGATCTTTCCCAACGAGCTGTCTTCCACGTCCCTCTCCTTTCCTGACCCCCAATTCAATCATCCTCTTGATGGCTTGCTGGTCCTATGCCGCTGTGTCCTCTGCATTCCTCAAGTGCTCTTTATGTCTATGGGCAATTGTCGTTCAAAAACTGAGAATTCAAACAGAGAATGATGAAAACATAGGACATTGTATTTTTGGCAGTAGTTTTCATGAAGATATCATCATATAACGCTCTACTAAGTTGTGATTACATGCTTTCCGGGAGATGTGTGGCATGTTCTGAAATTTTTCCCAACAGTTTTTGAGCAATGATAATAGGATTCATAACTATAATATGAGCCACTTGCACGTTTTGACAAGTTGGGAAGGATCATGATACGAGCCAAGAGGCTACTCTGAGTACATATAATTATATTATAAATGAAAATCTGTTGTGGAGGAGAGAGACATGGTTAACTAATGTTTTGTCTCAAGCTTACTTTCTTCCAAGTTCTTGGAACCATAATCTTAAGACAGGCCTTTTAAAACATTTTGAGTGTGAAGTTACTTGACATGATTTGACCAGAGAGTGCAAAACATTGAGAGGTTTCACAGGGATGATATTACGCATGTGGGTTAGGGTAATTAAGGCATTAACTTTCTTCTTTAATTAAACTTTAGTATAAAAAAACGCTGTTTGCAAAATGGTCTGCTGCCTGTATTTCAATAAAGAAATAAATTGAGCATGTGTCACACTGAATCCCCAAAGCAATGGAACTGTTAGTTCTTTTTTGTGAAACAATTAACGAAATACATAGTCTCTGATTTGACAGTGTTATGATCAAGCAAGCAAAGCGCCTGCACTTTCCACAGAAGCAAAATAAAGGCACCTCGATTTATCTTCCTACCAAGCTACATGTATGTTGTTCATTTAAAGTGTGTAGGTTAAGAATCAAGCCATTCTCAGCCTGAAGACAAAGACAATTACCCGATAAAATGAAGAATTAGTTACAGTGTTTTTAGTTTTATAATTGAATGGTCGATGAACCTCCACTAAACGCGTCTGAGAAGGCACTGTCAAATCTACTGAAGATATATTTTGTTTGAGATATTCTACAGCTTTGCTTAGACTTTTTCCAAGGCACCAATTCCCCTTTTTTTTACTTATCAGTCTCATTTTAATATAAATTTAGGGAAAATAACTTTTACACTGTCCCCAAGACGTTTAACTTAACCAGATTCCATGTAATGATTATCTTCTTCTCTCATATCGTCACTGGCCTAAGCCAAAGTCGTTTTAGCTACTTTTCACATATTTAAAAAGAACAATTTATTTCCTTATATTCTGCGTGAATGTGAATTTCTAATAAGATAAAGCAAAAACTTTTTACATTTTAATCTGAAAGAATAGTTAGATAGATCTCAATCTCACCTTTACAGCGATATAATTATCACTTTCAATTTGTCGTAGGTCTCAATTCTGCCATAATCGTAGCACAGTGACAATGTTTGAATTAATCCTTCTAAAATTCAATTCAATTCAATGTTTATTCAGTCAATATATATATTAAGAACATACATATCGAAAATTATTTTGTCAAGCACAGGCTTTGCAAGATGAATACATATAAACAGTTATACAAATATACATGCAGCAACACAATTAGCAAAAAGTTTTACTTAAACATAGTTTTCCCTCTGATCAACCAGGCACTCATGTTCAAGTTGCCCAACATTATTTGGCAAGGCGCCAATGAATACTCTGGCACACAGATCGAGAAGATGGTTACCATGATCAGTGACAGCTCCTTCAAGTCTCATGACGAGAAGGAGGCAATCTTCAGCAACGTGGCGGAATATATAGAGACATGGCTCAAGATCAACCGCAAGCCGTTCTGGTTCATGAAGAGTCGCATCGGCAGGCAGACTAAAAAGGTAATGAAACGAGGATAGTCTTTTAGAATGACTTATAACTTGTAAAAAAAAACTCTTGCTCAGAATTTTTTTTTTTTTTTAAGGCTTATAAAGTGAAAGTTTAACAACAACTAGATTCTACATAATAACAATAATAATATAATAATAATAATAATAGTTATTTACAACAAATGAGTGGGATCAACAACAACAACAAAAATTAGTTGTCTCTCTCAAAACTATAGCATTTCTTTGTCAATTTTGGGCAGACAGTGTAAAAATAGAAATTTAAAATGCTCAAGTTTAATTGAAAAACCGAAGTGTTTACAATTTGTAAGGATCCCACCTGATAAAAACAGTTTTCATCGAGCATAGATCTACTACTGCTCAAAAAAGTTATGAAATAATACAAATAGGTCTTTAACCCTTGTAAAGGGATATGGATTGTTTAGCGCCAAAAATCAGGGCTATGTAGGCTATATATTGTGGACAAATCCGGAGACTAACGTCTGACAAGTTTATGTGTTGCCACTCAGAGACAATGCGTAGATACCATGACTCTGTCTCAGTCGGTCACATTATACTGACACTGACCCAATCAGTAGGGGACGAAGTGGCCAGAGAAGGGCTCGAACCACGGAACTCCTGCGTCGGAAGCCAATGTTCTACCCCAGAGCTACCGCGCCAACTGCACCACTACTTTCATGAGAAGAACTTGCCACAAATAGGAAGATTAGTACTTGATTCCAGAACTTGAAAGCTGACTCTCTTCTTAATGTGACTTTGTATTAATTATTTTGAGATTATCGAGGTTGCTGCTGAAGAATTATCCTTGTCAATCTTAAATGGGACCGTGACCCAACCACTTCTAATTGTTGAGAGAGAGAGAGACAAGAGACAGAGACAGACAGCCAAAGCAAAGCGGATGGTCTGAAGGTTTCCACATTTTTTCCATCAGAGAGAGAGAGAGAGAGAGAGAGAGAGAGAGAGAGAGAGAGAGCGAGAGAGAGACACACACACACACAGCTAGAGCAAAGCAGATGGTCTGAAGGTTTTCAAATTTCTTATCCACGTTGCTTTTTAATGTTGAGTAGTGAGTTGTGGAATGAGAGAAAAGTTTCTCTTACCCATGTCAGCCTGTGATTTAATTTCATATAATTAACCTGTTGTGTTGCTCTACCCGTCAGATACTTGAACACTGCATGCTGTGTGTCGGAGCCAACACTGGGAACTACCTCTCGTCCATGTACCTGGTTGTGAAGGCCTTGTTCCTCATCAACGTGTTCCTGCAGTTTGCCATTCTGACTGCCTTCCTTGAGTTCAACTTCTGGCCATACGGGCCTCAAGCCCTGGAGGTAGTTGAATTTTTTCTTCTCATAAATTAAGGCATTTTGTAGTGGGGTTGGGTTGGTTTTAACGTCCAACAGCAGACTGTATAGGCTATATTGTGGACGGGCCCCAAACGGACATCTGACAATTTTATGTGCTGCCACACACGAGACAGGGCGGGGATACCACTGATAGCACAGTGGACCGTGTACACTTGGCAAATTTAATGGATGAACACCCGGCCCAATATAGTGCACAGCTGATGTTGTTTTTAGACGCAGTATTCTCGTGTTCTGAACAAATCTCACACTGAAATTGTTGGCAAAATGTGTACTTGATCTTGAAATGATACTACTAGAAATAACCTCTACCTCTACTTTACTTTTCTGTAAAAAAAAAAAAATGTTTTTTGTTTGTTTTCGTTGATTGAAAAACATCAATATAAGTATAACATACTTTTTCTTCCTTTGCAAATATGTCCACAACTAGATTTACTCGGAAACTGAACAAATCTCACACTGGAATTATTGGCAAAATGTGTACTTGATCTTGAAATTATACTACTAGAAATAACCTTGACCTCTACTTTACTTTTCTGTAAAAAAAAAAAAAAATGTTTTTTTTTATTTATTTTCATTGATTGAAAAACACCAATATAAATATACCATACTTTTTCTTCCCTTTGCAACTATGTCTACAACTAGATTTACTCGAAAACAGAACAAATCTCACACTGAAATGGTTGGCAAAATGTGTACTTGATCTTGAAATGATACTAGAAATAACATTGGCCTCACCTTTTCTTTTCTGTAAAAAAAAAAATGTTTTTTTTTGTTTTCATTGATTGAAAAATTGAAAAACGTCAATATAAGTATAACATACTTTTTCTTCCTTTTGCAAATATTTCCACAACTAGATTTACTCGGAAAAAGGTTTTTTGTTTGTTTTCATTGATTGGAAAGCATCAATATAAGTTATAACATACTTTTTCATCATTTTGCAATTATGTCTACAACTAGATTTACTCGGAAAAAGGTTTTTTGTTTGTTTTCATTGATTGAAAAGCATCAATATAACATATATACTTTTTCTTCCTTTGCAAATATGTCTACAACTAGATTTACTCGGAAAAAGGTTTTTTGTTTGTTTTCATTGATTGAAAAACATCAATATAAGATTAACATACTTTTTCTTCCTTTGCAACTATGTCCACAACTAGATTTACTCGGAAACGGAAACCACCGTTGACCACGTCCACTTCCCGAGGGTGGCGCTGTGCCACTTCCAGGTGAAGGGCACGGGCTCGTGGATCCAGTGCCTGCTGACCATCAACATGTTGCTGGAGAAGATCTTCATCGTGGAGTGGTTCTGGATGCTGATTTTGATCATCGCCACCTCTTTCAGCATGATATGTGAGTTCTGGAGATCTGCACTTTTTTTTTTAAAGTCATTTTAGGGAATTCGTGGGCTGAGAATTAACTAGTTCTATGTCAAATTTTTGAAAAAATTGAGTTACACGTTTGAAAAGAATCACATTTACAGTGGCTATTATACACATCAATAATTAACAAGGTGAGGAAAAGGCAAACAACATTGTTTGGCCACATGATGAGAAGAGAGGGACTAGAACATCTAGTGACAACAGGAATGATTGATGGGAAACGCAGTCCAGGAAGGCAAAGAGAAAAAATGGCAGACGGGATGAAGGGCTACAAATATCAAAGGTTACAGAGATGATGAAACTAACCAGAGAAAGAGAGATATGGAGGGACATGATCACCAACGCTATGAGGCATGGTACTTGATGATGATGATGATGATTATACACATGAAATGTAGATCTCAGTTACAAAAGCCATGAGATACAAGAAAAAAGAGATTTTGTTACATAGGAATGAAAATATAGCATGACCAAACTTTGACGTCAATTTTCTCAGCTCTACATAAATGATAAATGATAAAGTGGAGATGGAACTAGTTGATTCTCAGCCCACGAATTGTGTATGTAAATGCTTCTACATGACTGTATATCATATTGAACACTTTGGTGATTATGCTTAAAATGTTGTTAAGCGCTTTAAGCTTTGCGAAGGGAAAGCGCTCAATAAATAAATAAATACTATTATTATTATTATTATTATTATTATTACACTTGATCGAAAGATATGGTCTTTCGTATTTCCGTAGGCAGGTGACTGAATTCGCATCATTCACATTGCGTACATATGTACTCAGACAGAGACAGAGAGGGTGGTGAAAATGTCCTACCTAAAGGCATTGCTTTCTATAATTAGTTTTTGGCGATTAAAGCTGGAAATCTTAGAGGTATTTAACCTTTCTTGCCTAAAGTATATCAGTATAATTATTAGCTGACATTTTTTGTAATTTTTATGTATAATGTGACCGGCTGAGACAAGAGTCATGGCATACCTGCACTGTCTCTGAGTGTCAGCCCATAAAATTGTCAGACATTAGTCTTGACATCCGTCCACAATAAAGTCTACATAGTGATGACTTTAAATGTTTAACAATCAGCCCAACCCAACCTTACTCGGAACGTCAGATCTTATATTGTCACACTTATGTGAAACATATTGTAATTATTAGTTTTCTAAAAACAAGTAGACATTGAAACAGCTATTTAATGGGCAGGTAAAATTGTCAGACGTCAGTCTTGAGACCTGTCCACAATATAACCAATTTAGTGCTGACACTGAACGCTAAGCAACAAACAAACATTGTGTCAGTTCATTCCTGATATATAGACATCCACAGGCCCAAAAGTTTTAATCTATATAAAAGAAAATTGATTTAAAAAAACAAAAATCTCTCGAATCGATACAAAAACATAAATTATTTATTGACATTTAATGACATATTGGTTTTTTTTTGTTTTTTTTTCAGCCTGGCTGTGGAAAGTTCTGAGTACAGACAAGTCCATCAAGTTTGTCACCAAGTACTTGTCAGTTTTCAATGCAGACGGTTCAACCCCTCAGGTTTGTAGTTATCATGGCGTGGTGTATTTGATCTTGTTTATATACTGTGTATGTAGTGTGTGGTTGATATGCATTTTTAACATGTTCATAGTGTGTGTGTTTGTGTGGTTTTATACATATATTATCTTGTTTATATATGTGTGTAAGTGTGCGGTTTATATGTTTAAATCTAAGATTAAAATGTTTGTTTGTTGTTGTTTTTTCTTGTTTATTTCAAAATTTTCTGACACAAGGAGAAAAAAAAATCATAACATGTCATCATATTATTATTGACAAGAAGTCTGTTCTAACCATGTACTCATAGAGTTATATAAAGATAAAGATTTGAAAATCTTATTGCCTGCATAAAAAAAATTATTTTTTAACTTTTGAAGATTACGGTTAAGCAGAGGAGGAATTTTTGATTTCCTTGGTTCACGTGTGCTAGCTAGTCTGGAAATCTATATAGTTATAATTTTTTTTCTCCTTTTTTAATATTATTTACATCTATCTGTTTAGGTATATCTTTAGATGAAACTTTCTCTTGAAATCACTATGTTGGTTTTTTTTTTTTTAAATAAATAAGTAATAACTGAACCTTTAAATGGTTTTTTAAGTGATTTTTTTTTTTCTTTTTGAAAAATAAATTAAAAGTTTAAATTCACAGAAACGAAAGAAATTGAAGGTAAAAGATGCTATGCAGGTCAAATAAGTTTCTTTTGAAAAGTATGTGTGGAAACCATTTTCTTTCTCATCTTCAAAAAGTTTTTGTGATTCTTGCCCTCTTTTTATAAAAAAAATGTCTGTATAAGATTAAAGGAGGAATGGAAACGTGGCTATATTAAAAATAAATAAAAACATTTGCATTTAGAGCCAAAGCGAGCTACAGTGCACTTCTGATATATACACATCCACAGGCCCAAAAGTTTTAATCTATATAAAAAAAATCTCTCGAATCAATACAAAAAAAGACAACAAAGATTGCAAGTCATACAAGTGTTATGGTTAGCAACGATTGAATGAATCAACCTTTTCTCACAACACAAAAACCCTGTGGTTGACTGCTAATCTCACCATGTTTTCCAAATCAATGCATCATGAAACTATTAGGCCTAATTTGTTACATGTCTAGGCTAGCTGCTGGCTAATAGACTGAACAAAAATTACTTGTAGTAACTCATAAATAGAAGAAGGTTTTTGTTACCTGTATCATTAAAAAAATTTATTTTCTTGATCAATTACGTGATTCAATGAAGCCTTGTGATGGACGTTTGTTTTTATGAATAACCTTCCAAAACAATATTTACTTTATTTTGGACACTGTAACTGATGTGGTAATGGGTGCAAAAAATAATTGAGTTTATAAAATTGTAGACAAATAATTAAAGATAAAGGGGAACAATGTATAGACACCAGGCCCTTATGTGAGGACTTTTGCACGGCCTGAAAATTGTTTTCCCTGGCCATGCTTAAAAAAGTTTTGCGCTGTAGACCATAGTTGCAGGACGTGCTGCATGGAGTGACCTTCTTTGTGGTTTTCTACTTTTATCCTCTCTTTCCTAAACTATTGGAGAGATAAAGAATTCACATGTGATCACAGTTTTCATTTGAATTTTAAATTGGTTGGAGTAAAAGCTAAAACCGTCTTGGTGTTAATATTAAATTTATGTGTTAGAAAACAATTGCAAAAGAAAAAAACATTCTGTGAAAAACATTTAATCTGTGAGTCATGCGTGTGCTGATGTTGTGAATTTTATTGTGCTCATGCATCATGCATATGTGATCATAGGTTTTATGTATCTATATTGTTTGGAGTAAAAGTTAGAACTGCGGCGTTAAAAATCAAATATCGAATGTTATCATTTTATCTGTGAGAAACACTATGATCCATGCATGTGCTGGCCTTGTGCTTGTGCATTCAGGGAGTGGAACTCTATTTTCTTTATTCAGAATATTGATCAGCAATTTGTCTACCGGCTTCTCAGCCTATTCCCATCTTCTTGTTGGTCTGCCTCTTGACGTCCACCTTTGATTTCACAATGTGTTTTTAAAGTGATTGATGCCAGCTTGTAGCTTTTTCATGGTTGACAGCAACGTTATTCCCATCTTGTGATCTGCCTCTTGACGTTCGCCTTTGATTCAAT
Source organism: Elysia chlorotica (assembly GCA_003991915.1). Lineage (NCBI taxonomy): Eukaryota > Metazoa > Mollusca > Gastropoda > Plakobranchidae > Elysia > Elysia chlorotica. The sequence goes on from RQTK01001528.1 coordinate 46,981, forward strand.
TTGTTTAGTGCCAGCTTGTAGCTTTTTCATGGTCGACAGCAACGTTGGCATTGTAAGACCCATCCTTAACAACCCACCTTCATCTGGAACCTTCTCATTTCATAATATTCTCCAATATAGCCTATATAGTGTTGAAGTTGTGTACGTTTAGCAATCATCTACGTGATTATTTTCAAAGCTTTTCTGTAGCACCCCAATTCAAAGGTTGTGATCTTTTTTACATTAAATGGCAGTTGGATTTGTAATGCATAGTTTGTAGAATAGTGGTGAACAAGCCAAACGGAATGTCTGTACGAGAAACATACAGAACAAGCTTCACTTGGTCATATTGCTTTCTCAAAACTGCTTAAGTTAGGTCTTCGATAATGACTGTATTCTGTTGTGGGGGGGTTTTAAAGTCATAGTCGCTCATTTTTAGTTGATATCTGTATGTATTTGCTTTTTGAGAGCATAATTATGACTTTTTACCTACAAAGATACCAAGTTTGTCTTACATACATGATTCTATTGCAAGCTTAAATTTGAAGAAAAAAAGGATATTATCTTATAAAGGTTACAAAGTAATGATTTTACCAAATTTCTGCAGAAAAACTTCTCATTAGTTGCAGACCTTTTTTTTAATGTTTTTTTTGCGCCACAAGTATTTATTTCATAACTTAATTATTTTATATCACTCAGAGGCAGTCACCTTTTACTGTACAGTAGGCAAGAAGATGTGTTGATTAAGGGAAGGTAGTATACATACTCCAGTGATGCCAATTTTCAGTAAATTTTATGGATTTTCAATCTACAAATAAGTTAGCAAGTCAGGTTTCAGTTAAAAAAAACTGTCACATGCTTATCTTTTGTTCTTCAATATGCTATGCTGCTTCATGGGAAAAGGTTCAGTAATAAATAATGATCTAGTTGGACTCACTACAAAAAAAAAATGTTTTTTTTTCAAATCACCACACACCTATATCTTCTACCAGGAGGGAAGGCGGACGGTGCCAAAGTTTGTCCGCGACTACCTGGGGAACGACGGCATTTTCTTGCTGCGCATCCTGGCCACCAACACCAACGACGTGGTCATGGCGGGGATGGTCTGCAGCCTGTGGCTCCGCTATGTCAGCTACGAGAACAAGGTGGTGGAGCACCCCTACAAGGTGACGTCCGAGCCGAGCAATGACCTTGAGTTGGAGGTGCTGAAACCCGCGGAGACTGAAGGCTCCGACCCGAGGGATGCCGGCGCGGGAGACGGTGCTGATGTGGACAAGGGTAAGAACCCTGGCAAAGATGATCCGGGTATTTCTTTCTCTACTGCCGCAACCGCCCGACTTGTGGTAGAGGATTCACTGCATATAGCTTAACTCAATCTGTGCCGATCGACGGTACATCGCTGATTCAGATTTCCATGGTTGGGCCAATCGACGATACATGGTTGCTGGTGGTAGAGGATTCACTACATATAGCTTAACTCAGTCAGTGCCAATCGAAGGTACCGGTACATCGTTGGTTCAGTTTTCCATGGTTGGGCCAATCGACGATACATGGTTGATATAGAAAGTCATTGTGTGTTTAGCTTGGCACAAACATGGAAAGCCTAGTGGCACTGAATAGTTTAACCTTTTCCCATCACACCGCACCAAGGCTTTCAAAATTAGAACTAAACAAAAATTTGCAGTTAGGGTAAAAGTGAGCTAGTATCGATTATTGAACATTTTTGTATTGCGCTGCGCACCTATTATTTTGAAACAACATGATATGAAGTTTTCGATTCTTCGTGAACTTTTTTTAAATGCCTCCTAATAATGCGTGAATAAATACATTTTACATTCTTAAGTCTAGTAGTCTTGTAGGCTGAAGAAAAAATACTCTAGTTCTTTAAATTTGATGAAATAGCACTGCACACATGTTGTGAGCATTGATATGCGCTTGTGCTAGAACCTTTTTGTATTGATCTGTACACCTTCCATTTAAATAATTGTCAGACGTCCATCTTGGGGCCCGTCTACAATATAGCCTATATAGTGCTGCTGTTGGACGTTAAACCAACCGCAACCTTCCATTTCAAAAATAATAAAATTCCCCAAAATAGTGTACAGACAAGCAATAGGCCTTGAATCATGCGTTGTGAAAAGGTTAAGGCAGTCGAAGAATCACCCTTGTGTTTATTTAGGGAGAGTCAGTGCTTAACCACTTGAGTGCGTGAGGGTCAAATTCGCCCCCTATTTTGGGAGGCATTAATACTAATTGGTATGTCCATTACAGTGAATACTGAATGGCTTTCCATTTTCATTCACTGGGTCGAATCATCTTTGACTGTGCCACTTTCAGAACATAATTTATTGGAGTTTAATTAAAAATATATGTCAAATTCATGGACAGTTATCATGCCCTGTGGGTACATCATTTCTAAAAAATATACCTGAACACTCAAGTGGTTGAATAAAATCATATCAACATTATTTGAACTTTATTATAGAAAGATAATGTATATTCACTTAAATTTGCTTTTGTGTGCATTATATGTCATAGGCCACTTGTGAGGTACTTAATGCCGACGTAAACCATCAATTTTTATTGATGTATATATATTATATAGATGATTTTTTTCCTGTCAAATATGTAACAGCTTGCCATAAGTTTGTGTTTACTTTTTTTTCTTGTTATTTTTATTATTGATTTAATACTTTATGTAAGTTCCGATTTTACTTGGTTTTGACTCTATTGTCATCACTTTGTGTCTCATTGTATGATGAAAATGGAGTTAAGCTTTCAATTTTTTGTTGCGTTGCTAACATAACGATCTATCTCAAAATTAGTTGGGTTTTTTTTTTTTTAATCAGAGAACCTGCCTAAAATTGTCTGGATTTTTTTTTTTTGTTTCTTTTATGTTCATGGTTTTTTTTATTTTAAATTTTTTGTTAATAATTTGTTCGAGCCAATTTTTCTTGTTATATACAGAGAGATGGGGAATCATATTCTTATATGGAGTCAATGTTATTTTGGCGTATCTGTGAGATAGACCATTATGTTAGCAACATGATGCTGTGTTCCTTGGGCAGCTGATAACGCCTTACAAGATATTAATGCCAACAACATTTTTGTCTTTAGCGTGAAACACTCAGCAAACTATGTCTTCACATCTATTCTATTCATTGTAAAATAAACGCTCTTGTTAGTTTTACCACTAGTGTGAAACAAAAATTGTGAAATCTTTGAGTATTTGTGTTTGTTGCAAACAGCATCAATTTCCAAAATGGAAGTATGTGTAATGATATTTAACTGTAGATCTTAATTTTTACCTAACTTTACCGTTTTGTTGGATTTTGGTTGCTAAATGTGTACATTTTATCATATTGCCCTTTTTTTTTTTTTTTACTTTCGATCACAATTTTACTCAACTTGATCGTTTTGTTGAATTTCAGTAGCAAAATATTACACATTTAATCATTATTGTCTGTTTTTTTTGTTGTTTCTTAATTTTATGCTTTTTTTTGTGCACCTCTGTTGCTTACCACAAAGCTATTATACATATTTACACATTGCAAAGATTATTTTTGTCTAACTGAATCTGAAAATGATGTACATGTTTCTATTATAAATTTAGATTCACTTTGAAGTTTAAATGGTCCTATGTATTGATTGCAATGTGTATCTCACTTTGTACATATTATTTTGTCAAAAGAATGCCAGCTTCTCGATCTTCAGGTTCATACCTCGCTATCTTTTCCAATAATGGATAGGTTCTAGATCTAATTTACCAATCGGCTTTACATCTCTTATTATAGATCTAGGTTTAGACCTTCTTTAACTCTACACCTAGTCTTACATCTTGATAGACATTTGTACAATGTATCTAGTCGAAAAATCCCCGTTAAGATTAAGTAAAACTACTTTTTTTTTTTCTAAGACCCAGGTCTGTTGCATTCTAATTGAAAACTAAAGTGATTTGCTATTTCATAAACAGGTTCTGTGTTAATGTCATTTTAAAAATCTAAAAATAGAGATGAAATGAAATGCCCTACACAAATACAAGTTTTTTTGTTTTTTTTTTGGGTGTTTTTCTTTGGTTTTTTTTTTTTTTTGTAAATTTGTTGGGGAGTTTTGGGGTGGGGGGGGGAGGGGTTTAGATGGGTCGTCTTCTCTATTATAAGGAGCACTTATTTAGCCTCTTTTTTTGTGTAAACTTTTCTACAAGTAAATAAAGAGTTGAAATGAACAGTAAAATAGCAAAAGAAGATGGGTCTTGTACCTTCCTTTTTCTCAGTTGTTAGTCATATTTTTTTTTCCCTCCATCATCTTGTCTGCTGAAACTTTAAAACATGGTATATTTTGTTTGTTTAAATAGTTATTTGAAGTCATTGTTAATAAAAATGTATCAAATTTTTTCATGTAGAATGTTTTTAATAATAATGACTGTGCTTGTATAGACAATAATTATTACTTGATGTCTGATTCATTTTTATATGTAAAGTTTTTTTAAAGTTTTGTTTACTTCTTGTATGTACATAGTTTGTAGAATTATATTACTTTGGTGCTAAAGTTTTCAATGTTTTTGATAAATCTTCCTTGATGGGTCTTGAATTTTACAAATTTCAATAAGCTTTTGGAAACTAGGCTATTACAGTTTACCTCAGACTCATTAAATTAGCCCCGTTTCATTTATTGGATGCAAGGTATGTTGAAGCCTTGGGCGGGGCAGGGCAGTGTTTCCAATTCGGTGCTTCCGACTCTGTGTACCTAGGTTTTGCGCGGACCAAACTGGTGTAAGTGTTAGACTAACATTGGTTTCCCAAGCGGAGGTACATGTTTCTATATCAATGATCGATCAAAAAATGTATTTGTCCAATTTTGTCCTCTTCTGGTTGGTTCGATGTCAGTGTAATGTGAACGGCTGAAACGGGAGTCACAGTATTTCCGCCCTGTCTCTGTGTGGCAGCACGTAAAATTGTCAGACATTAGTCTTTGGACCTTTCCACAATATAGCATATATTGGGCTGACGTTGGAGGTTGTGACTTTGTGTCTTGAATCTCATTTATGATCTCCAACTCATTCTTTAGTGGTCTGCCATTTCTCTATTTGCAAAGCTGTCTTAGACTTATCATTTTTCACTCTTTGACCAAAATGCCAGTGATAGTGCTGTTACCGCAGTTGTCTACCAAATGCAGACCAAAAGTGGTTTGAGTTTTAACTTGTCACGAGGTGACATTCAAAAAGTTCCATCTATACTTTTTAACATTTTTGAGAAAAGCAGAATCAAAAGTTTGGACCATCACAGATTTATGACTAGACCATTAGTCCTGATGTTCTTTTATTTCATAACTGGGCATAAATCTAAATTTTTTTTAGGATTCTTCTGTACATGTAAAACCTTATCATGATTTTATCTTTACTTTTACCAAAAGTGCAGATAGAAGCTTTTTGAGAAAAGCGAAATCAAAAGTTTGGACGATCTTTTGACTAGGCCATTAGTACTGATGTTCTTTTATTTCGTAACTGGGCTATAAATCTCTAGTTTTGATTTTAGGATTCTTCTGTACATGTAAAACCTTATCATGTCTTTGTCTTTAATTTTACCAAAACTGCAGATAGAAGCTTTTTGAGAAAAGCGAAATCAAAAGTTTCGACCATTACAGATTTATGACTAGACCATTAGTCCTGATGTTTTTTTTATTTCATAATTGGGCTATAAATCTCTACAGTTTTTTTTTTGTGGTTTTTTTTTTTAGGATTCTTCTGAACATGTAAAACCTTATCGTGTTTTTATCTTTAATTTTACCAAAACTGCAGATAGAAGCTTTTTGAGAAAAGCGAAATCAAAAGTTTGGACTATCTCAGATACATGACTAAGCCATTAGTACTGATGTTCTTCTATTTCGTAACTGGGCTATAAATCTCTAGAGTTTTATGTTTTTATTTTGGAGGATTCTCCTATACATGTAAAACCGTATCATGCTTTTATCTTTAAATTTTAGCAAAATTGCAGGTAGATGTTTTTTGTCACCTCACACAGTATCTAAAAAGATGAAACTTATATAAGAGTTTGCTGAAACCACTGGTTTGTTGTATACAAGGATGGGTCAAAGAAAAGTTTGATAAAAGTAAGACGGAGAAGAAGAAATTTTTACGAGGCTATTATTTCATGGTTATGTGTATGAAACTGAAAGTGTTGTGTGGTCTTGCTTTCACCTGCGCTATGTTCATCTATAATTCATTTAGTTGTAAGAAAATGTTGATATTTCCTTTTACAAATGCTGTCGTGGTAATCTATAATTCACTTAATTAAAGGAAAATTTTGACATTTCATTTTTCAAACTACTGTACTGTACTGTTTATCAACTTGTTCAGAAGGGAAAAAAAATGAAGTGAGATTATTCTTGATCCCTAACTTTTTAAACCATTGCCTAAGGCTTGATCGCTTTGCTTCTTTAACATGATAAAGCAATTCTAAGGAGCTGCAGCATGAGCAAATGTTTTGAACAAATAAACAATTAAACACCCTCTTACAGTGAAACCACAGCCTGTATAAACTTGTCACTTGTCACCAATGCCGTAATATTAATAGTACTATGAAATTTATCAGATCATTATCTAACCTAGTTAGAATGTCTTGAAAGTTGGTTGGTTCCTATTCTTTTCTCTATTCTAAGTAATTTTTTTTGCAATATTTAGTTTTACTTTTTTATTATTATTATTATTATAAAGATGATGCATACTCATATTTTGTGGATTTTTTTCTAACTATGGCAGTCCTTCCTCCAGTCACACATTTGGTCATACAATGTACTTTATTAAAAAGAAGTGAATTTCCTACTTCACATGTTCATGTAACTACACTGTAAAATGTCTCTTTTTGTGGCTGATACGGAAATGCATATAGTTTTACTTGACAACATACATGTACTTTTTAGGGTAAAGTTTTCCAATGACGTGAAATTTAAAGTTGTTTTTGTTGTTATTTTTTAGGTAACATGAGAATATTTCCTTCAGAGAATTTTACCCTCTACAAACTTATGTCGTTACTTCGTGAAAATATGTTTTTATTGTTGCAAATGCAATGTGCTACAGTGGAAACCTCAGAAAACGAAGTCTGATAATTAAAATTTCTCATGAACCGAATTTTACAAGTGGAAAGGTTTTTTTTTTCTCTTTGGCTGTTAGAATCTGACTCCGTCTTTCTGGTTTGATTCTCTTCATTCGAAGATGGCACCATCAATAGGCATTACAAAAGTATACATCTGTTCAGCAGCATTCAATGATTATTGCTGCTCTAGATGTGCGTTTTTTGCTAAATGTGGTTGGGAGAAGGTTGCTATGAAAAATTTTTTTTTGAAAAATGCAAATATTCAAAGAAGATTAGCTCATTCCTTCTGTAATTAAAAGTTATGAGCCATTCCCTGGCAATTTGACTTACAACTACAAGGTTTCCACTGTATTGTGTCTTTCTTGTGCCTGACAGCTGCTATTAAAAGTAATTTCACCTCATTATTGCCTTATTATGTGTACTTTAATCAGGACAGCTTTGTGTTTTTATTAAAAAAAAAATTTTTAATTTAAAACTTTAAAGATGAAAGTGGAAAAATTTTTTAGACATAAAACTGAAAGTCACGTATTGGGATAAGATTAAGAGCCAAAACCGAGATTCATATTGCTTCCTCCATACTTCTCAGTGGTCTATCACGTTTGACAAACAACCCCTCTTTCTTTTAAACTTAACATTCTTTTGCTAGCACTTCTTTGTATTAATCTGCACAACTTCCAAATAATAATCAAAGCTTTTACCTTTCCAAATCTTCAAAATAGTGTGCACACAGGTATAGGCCTAAAATCATGCACTGTGAAAATTTTCAGCAGTTCTCAGCTTATTCCACTCTGCTCTAAGATATTAGGTTTATGGGGTGTGGTGAAATGTGAAAAGAGTGTAAAATCTACTCTGCATAAAGACACATACATAACAAGAAAAACGTAATTGCAAAAAGAGATACTACACAAACCCTGCAGAGATGGGATGGTGTTTATTACTCGTGCAAATCACCATTAAATTACAGAAAAGTGTCTATTTACAAGAAAATCAAACACCAACAAAATTTTTACTAAGTAATGGCTGGGCCTGAAATTATTAATAACTGAGCCCGACATAAAAAAGTGAAAGAAACAAACTTAAGCTTATCATGATCAAAATTATCTTTATGATGGGAAAATATCTTGGCAGATTTGTGGAAACAAAAGATAGAAGGCCTAGAATAAAAAAAACAACCAAGTTGACTTAAAACAACTAGTCTCCCATAGCTTTAGCCAGTCAATCAAAAACAATGGATTAAATAAATATCTAAGATCTATCACACTACGCAATATGATTTTGTAGCAAATAATATTTTCTTTCACCTTATGTAAAACCAGAGCCCTAACATTTGCACTTCAGATAACATTATTCCATGACATTAAGATGACACATCTAAAGAAGGAGAAAAGCATTTAGGAATGCAAGTTTTACACATTAGGTAAATACACCCAATCTTGTTTTGTTTTCCTATAGAGGCTTTCTTCAGAAAAGTATTAACAATTCACAATGCAAGTAGCTCTAGCTTTAACAAGTATCAGTTTCTTGCATTCTTATTAGTTAGATAGATATAACAATGATTATAAAATAATGCGTTTAGATTTTCAGATACTCTTTAAAAGAACAGGCTAAACATCATTAAGGCAAGGGGAGCGAGACACAGAAGATTTTCAGATATATATTCTTTAAAAGAACAGGCTAAACATCATTAAGGCAAGGGGAGCGAGACACAGCCAAGCGGGCCTTAAGAAGCGAAGCGGGAACACTAAATACCATAAAGCAGAGATAACTGGCCACATCGCCAGTGAAGCTATGCGAAGAGATCCATGGCAAAGTGGTGCGAGAGATTGGACCATTTCCCTTCACTCGCATCTCTGGGATATCACCTTCACTCAAAGTAACGGCAAGGCCCTCAATCGTTGCGATCGGCTTTCTAAATTTTGTAGTCCTTCTGATTTTATTCTGAATCAATTCATGCATGTGAAAAAAAGGAATCGCAACTCATTCTAAAGTAATTGAAAAATCTGCTTTCGTTGTCAATTAAATTCCTAGTCAGACTGGAATTCTCCATGTTCTTGTCGCATTCGATTCATTTGATGCACCCATAAGTTTCTTTCTTTCTTTCTTTGGATAATCATCATCAAGAAGCAGCAGCAATGCTAGTCTTTTCCTAGCCATTGTCAAATCAAATGATATCTTGTGCAACAAGTGCAGAGTGGATCTGCTTTGATTCGCTCGTCCCTCGTTCACACTTAGGCTACTGGAAAAAAATTCGTTTAGCTTTTCCCCGCCTGCTTCACTTTGCCTCGCTCCCAGTGTGCCCTTGCCTAAGAATCTCTCTTTTTTTTAACACACTTTATTTGTCAAGCCAATGACATGTTACCAGAAATGCATTAAGAAAAGAACAAAATAAAAAAAAAGAGGAATTAAACAATTTTTTTTAAAATCTTATAGCAATGCAAATATAAAACACACGAGTAATGAAGTGAGCATGGGAAATATTGAGGTAACTTATGAACTGTACGGCCTAGAAACATATTTTTATGTTGGGCCTGGCTTCAAGCTTGGAATGAAGGGCAAAATTAGAGGTTAAAAAAACAAAACAAAATCAATTGTTATGAGACTGACAACAACTCAAAATTTCAAAAATGGAATCTCTGTGACCTACACAATTCCAAACCCAAAGAAAATAGTAAAATACCAATACGGTGTAGATTTTCTCAGTAAATGCCCAGAATTTAAACATAGTTCACTTGCTGCCAAAAGAATTATGCTTTCCACATACAGGTATTAAGAGGTGTGAAGAAAAAAAAAAGGAAAAAAGAAACAAAATACCTCTAAAATAAACTTTGTTGTTGTTGGATAAGTTAAGTGCCAGGAAACGTGGCACATGTCACCTACTTCTAACGATATCTAGACTTTCTTTTCAATGAAGCGTTAACTCTTATTCAGAAATGTACTACATGTATTGAGAATGTGTTTGTCTCGTCTGATAAATAAACACCTCAACTGAAACCACCAGCGCTGCATCTTACTTAACATCAGCACCTCGAAAAACAACAGGAAACTACAAATTTAACGGCAAAGTGTCACCAACTCGCATGTATACAGTACAATTGTTCACTTCACGTCTAGGCTCCACCTCGGAGAATTCTGTCGACTGCTAAAGCACCCACATACTCACACCAGGTGATGGTAACATGAAAAAAAAACAAAGAGGATTTGCTATCTACTCTACCGTCTGTACCGAATGACCCTGATCATGTGACCCCTAGAGGCAACGACACCTCGTGCACTTTTCTCTCGGCAGTCTCTGAATTTCTCCCAAGACAAGCAGACTAGTTACCACGCCAAGTACATAATGTTTATAATATGGCATAAAAGGGGGAATATTGAAACATGATGAATAAATAAAAAAAAAAATTTTTGTTTTTAAAGTTCAATTCAAGCAAAGAATATGGTTTGACATTGGCAAAAAACACAGTTTTCGGTACAAGCATTTTAGCTAAGAAGCATGGCAGAAGATTCTGATTTATTTAGAAGTATATGTATATATAACAGGCATCCATAAAAAAAAAAGGTGGCTTAAAGTCCTCACAATTTTTGATGCACACATATCTAATTTTCTTTTTATCAAAGATGACAACATTAAAAAAAATGTGTTAAAATGGTGCTAGAACAGGAAAAAAAATAAATAGACAACAAACGAGGCAACCAATCCACACAGAGATGACTATCCTAATCCGTTAAAAAAAAAATTTCTTGCATCCATACTTCAAAAATGTCTGCACATATAAAAACATTTTCTTTTTCATTTAGACAAACACCAATTATTTTCTTTTTCATTTAGACAAACACCAACTATCTTTGCATAAAACTTCCAGCGATCCACTAAATTGTTAAAACAAATGAGAGCAGTACAAAGATAAAAGCTAACAGAAATACTAACTTCATAGTGAAGTTAAAGAGGAAAAAAAAAAGTTTTTTTGGGCTTGACTGAATTATACATAGAAATGAATTCATATAAATTTTATACTTAAGTGATTCACACACGAAAAAAAAAAAAAATTAAAAAATAGGACATCCTTTTGATGAAAATATCCAACATGAAATGAATAAAAAAAAAAAAAAAGTCATGGCATGATATACAATAATATATGTGTTCCTCTGCACTCACACATTTACATACAGACATAGTTTAAGTTACTCATAGATGCCTGGTGAACCGTATCGAGCAATGAAATTTCAAAGACAAACGGTGGATCTTTGCTTGCATCACAACACCACCAACGTTAGACATGAACTTAAAAACTACACAACATGTACTATGTCGAAGTTTCACAGTAAATCTCTACAAGAGTAACCCGCTCCTGCCCTTGCTTTAATCCTACGCAGGGAGGGAGCCCAGCCTACCTACTGTGGCCGTGACATTATTTATCATCGTCGGTCGCGGTCATCCCACGTATCTGTCCTTCGTGCCGTTGCTGTCAGAAAAAAAATATTGACACATTTAGACAACTTATCTAAATCTTAAAAAAGGGCGTCATTCAAGGCTTTGTACCATCTGTCGCTAAAAATTTATAACCATAAAGCTATGTTAACCTCTGGGATTTTTTAAATTAAAAAAAAAAATGTTTTTAAACTCAAATCTAATTTCTAAAACTTTTCAAATATAAAAATAGAATAAATATAGGAGAATAAATATAAGAGAATAAATTTAACAATCCTGAACTGTCGGATGGGTATTCTACCCTCAAACAAGCCTCCATCAAGCAGTACGTTTATTATTTGGAAGAAGCTCATTTCCCTTATTTTAATTTTTCACAGCTACAATGGTTAAACTTTTCCCTCCCAACAAAAGTTGCTTAATTGAATTTTTTTTTTCCTTCATATTTTGATATGATCAGGCTATTTTTATATCTCTTAAAAGACGATAAAGTATCGTTCATAATCATTAAAATGAGGGGAAGGAGGGAAGGATTAATAACACTTACACCGAACACTACAAGTTGATATGAAATTTTTAAAAAGGTACAAAGAAAAAAAAAAAGAAATTTGAAACTTTTCTTTAGTCTCTGCTTCGATCGGCTTGATTTCCTACAAAACCAAGGCAGATTCAACCTTTCAATGCAAGCTGGTTTGAGATTAAAAAGCAAACCCACCAAAAATTTTTAAAAGACTTGAAAATTTAGGCTGACCTTATCGAGCTTTTCTTTAGTCTCTGCTTCAATCCGCCTGATATCTGCAATGGTCAAGCCATAGAATTCTTCTAACCAGCACACGACTTGGCGGTGAAAGTTGAGGAACAGGCGGTTGTATTGCTGAAAAAGATTAAACAAATCTATGGTGAAATAAACTGCAAGATAAGTACAGGGTATCTCCAAATCAAAGTGAGACAAACAATATTCATGATAAAATATTTTTTTTTTCACCTAGTTCAAGTTGGTTGGTTGGTTGGGTTTTAACGAGTCTAGGCTGCAAAATTAAAATGCAAGAATCAAGATCAAAGTGATGAGCAAAACAATACTAATGGTAAACAAACTCTTTTTCCACCAATGATGAAAGAAATCAATGGTGTAATACTTCAAGTTAAACGCCAAGTATCTTTAGACTACAGAAGATGGAGTGTAGAAATCAAGATCAAAGTGACAGGCAAACAATATTCATGGTAAAATAATTTTTATTTTCACTGCATAAGAACAAGGTATCTATACATTTCTCAGCTTTTACAAAGTCATACTTCATAGCTTTGAACAAACAAAAGTCAAGTAAAAAAAAAAAAAAAACACATTTCAACAATTTGAGCAATCAGAAACAATTCTTTAGAATGTTCGCTTCTGTTTTGAATTCAATTACAACATAATTATTTCATTCTTGTTTCAAACATTTTTGTTGAAGTTTGTATTTAGGTATTCAGGGAATGTTTATGTGGTTAAACCACCCACAAAAAAAGTCTCTTCCATCTTGCAGTAACAAAAATATTATTGGCCCACGTCCGATAGTTTGGTAGAGGCTGACATCAAACCTAACCTTTAATAACGAGAGTAATATATTTGTTGTTGTTTTTTTCGTTACTCAATATGTATATATTGTTAGCAGATCTGTTGCTCCATACAATGAAGACGGGTCTGAACAATTAAATGAGTCTTTCCATGGCAGATTTTGTTATCAAAAAAAGACTAATGCACTCACCCCGACAGCAAAACTCTCCATCCTTTTCTGCAGACCGAACCATTTGAACCAAATTTTGACCACCTTGTAACATGTCATCACCGGCTTCACTTTATTCTTGAATAAAAGAAAAAAGGCAGGGATGATAATATCATTTTAGCAAACTATTATTGAGTGTATGTGAGAGAGAGAGAGAGAGAGAGAGAGAGAGAGAGAAAGATAGAGAGATAGAGAGAGAGAGAGGGAGAGAGAGAGATAGAAAGAGAGGCAGAGTGAGGCAGGGAGAGAGAGAGAGAGAGCGAGACTCAATGGTGAACCAAAGTTCATTGCAACTTTTTTTTTTTTGTATGGTTATCTATTGAAATATTAAAGACATTATGTTAAAAGAAAAAAATAACAAATGATAAATTAGCGTTTCATCTTTAACTTTTTGACTACGGAATTTTGTTGAACATAAGATCTAGATCTACCACTAAGTCTTCACTTTAGTCATTGTAGGCTAAGAGTAGCTTTGAGAAACAAGTTTAAAAAAAAAACTAGATTAAGACTTGATCAACAAGCTCATTTTAAGTTGTGCATTTGTGCATTTGTAAAATGATGCTTGGTTAGAGTCAAAGCAACAACCAATTAGCCAGAATGGATTTTGCATATCGGTTAATATAAAACTTGATTATATTTGCAGTAAAATGAATGAGAAATTAAGGTCTGGATGTGATAACTATGCCACAATGTACTGTGTGTTGTATTGGTTTTGCACAGGATATTTAACTGTATTTGTAGTGAAAGATTGAAGGAACTCAGAAGATGAAAAAAACAAATTCAAAAGTTCAAATTTATTCCATCTTAATTCATTGTGCTACAATTTTGACACAAATCATATCTACTACTTCTCAAATTTGAGATAATTTAATTTTTATTTCCATATTTGCTTTAAATTAGACCAAAGTTTTTAATAAAAATAAATCAAAACCTATTTGTGCATTTTTTTAGTTAGATAGATCTCGTTTTTCACCTTTACAGCGTTACATATCATTTGCATTTTGCCCGAGGCCTGACTTATGCGTTAATCGTAGCACTGAGGCAACATCTAGGAAGGATGATGGATACAAAGAAACAGATCAAATAGGAAAGTTAGCTGTGACTATTAACAAAAACATTGAGAGAAACCAACGTACCATCCACTCTCCGGTCTTGTCTTTGGGCAGGGGAGGGCGGCCTGCCTTACGAGAGCCGACCAGACAAGGATCCCACTCAGGTTTGTAGTCCTGGCAGATGAAGGAAAAAAAATAACAATTTTTTTTTCAAAAATATGACAAAAGAACAACTTTTGGGAGTATAAATAACTATAAAAAATAATAAATTACATGCTGTTCTTACAACTCTCTATATCATCTCCGCATATCTATACTGCTACAGCAGACAAATATTTTGCTATGACCATTTATTTCCATCTTTCCGTGTGCTCCATTTTAGAAAATATATTTTTACGAGGAATTTCTGTGTTCTCTTCAAGAAGATCAATATATGTCCATCCACATTTTCTTTTTCTATGTTTTGATTCCCACTGGATCGGTTCATGTGTGATTTCTTTCTTGTTTATATAGCAGTGCCCGCTGAATCTAGGACGCCATTCTTTTATTATATTTTTCTCATTTATGCTAGGCAGTTTTCATACAGGGCTTTATTTGGAATCTTGTCACTCTCCATTATAACACTGCCAAAACTGGTCTAGTTTTTGTCACGCCCATATACCTTAATGTGAGCTGTGCTCCATGGATCAGAGCAAGTTTTAGCAGCGGTATAAACCTCTGAAAGCCAAGTTACATCCAATTAACTACTTTTCAGTTAACCTTTCCCATCATGTCGCACATATGTTGTGTGCATTGATAAACTTTTTGTACTGATCTGCATACCTTCCATTTCAAAATAATAAAAATTAAAGCTTTAATCTTTTATCAATTTTTGAAAATTCTCCAAAATAGTATGCGCAAAAGAAATAGGCCTCAAATTGCAGGATGTATAAAAATTATCAAAATAGGATCTTGAACATATCTGTAATAATTCAATTATATACATATAGATGTTCGTTAGGCCACAGTGATATTCAACCTGAACGCAGCTACAAGGAACTACTGCTTTTTTCTTCATGGCTTTAGGCAAAGGAAGGGAAGCCGGGGGACCCCTGGACTTAACAGCTACAATATTTTAAAAAAGAGGCAGAAAGCCTAAAGCCTCCTACTCGTTACCAACTGAACTACCAAACGTCCTGAGCAAATTGTCAAAGCCTTTGAACAATTTTTAGCATAGTATTCTGTATTCAAAGTCAAGTCGAGTCTCGTACATACCTTTGATGCAACCTTGTCATTTGCAATATCCAGCTTCACAATGGACCGATTGGATAAGTCACGTCCTGACAAATCATGAATCTACAAGCAAAAGAGGGGGAAAAATATCCATATATTAGAAAATAAATGTCAACAAACTTTCTTCTAAAGGTTAAACGATTGCTATTCCGGTCGATCACACAACAAATTAAATATACTGCGAGGTAGAATGAATCATAAACAGAGATGAATGATTTATGAAGTTTAAAACGCACAATTTAAACTATTACAACCCTTCATTGTCTGTCTATTGCCTACAATTTTTTTCACAGCTATAGTAAATGACTGGGAAATATCCACAGCAAAGCCACCTCAAGTCTTTTTGTATAGGCACAGGTAGGCATAGCAGTAAGATAGAAAAGATAAGGTATACTTTTATTGTCCGCCCAAGGAAAATTGTCATAGTGGTTACATAGGCTACAAAAAAGGTAGAAAGTAATTACAACATGTATTTAAAACATATTAGCTGACATGTAAATTCAAAAAAGAAAAGGCAAATAGATATTTATATAAACAACGAGAATATTTAATATTGCACTGGTTGTGGAGCACTTTAGATACACAGCAGTTATTGTTTGATGAAAAAAGTATAAATAATGCATATAGATGTATATATTAGAATAATTATTTAATACCATCACTGGTTGCATAGTAATTATTATTTAACAGAGAAAGTGTATTGCAAATTTGAAGATAATTCTAATTCTTACGTTTGGTGTATTCATAACATTGCAAAGTCATTAACTTAACTGAGTCACAGTATTTTGCCAACAATACAATTTTTTAGGGTTTTCCAAAATTCATATAAAAAGTTTTGCAGATTTCTAGAGCTCTAGTTTGTACAAACTATTCAACATCTTAATCCTACAGGTTACAGAAAACTGCTACAACAACAAAAACACATAGGCAAAATCCAAACCACAATTTCTTTTTGAATTTCAATAAAAGCTTACAATGACATTAATTATTAATCATGTTATATTTACTTGAAAAAAAAGGAAAGAAAAGAAAAGACAAAAACAGAACGTATTGGGACTCACTGTTATCACAGTGCGGCAGTATGGATAGGCGTTCCATGCCAACTCGTGAATTTCTAGCGCTCCTTTGGGGGCAAGTAACCTGACAAAGGCAGGTACTTTCCTGTAAAATAAAAGAAACAGTAAAAAGTGTAGGCAGGGAAAAAGGGTAGGCAACAACGGTACTTAAAGACTTAGAATGTAGTCACAATCTATCACAATCTTACAATCTTATTATCTTCAGCCAGAATGTCTCTGCCCGTCCTTTCAATTTGTCTGTCTGTGTGTCTCTGTTTGTCTGTCTGTCTGTCTCTCTCTCTCTTTCTGATAAAGACTAAAGAGGAGGACAAAAACCATGGGGCCAGAAAGGGCAGGAAAAGCTTGCAAAATAAGGGTAACATTTCAAAACAAGATTTAAGGAAAAAATAAATACTTTATAATTATATACCCAGAAGTTAAAGAACAAAAACCAGCAAAAAACAAAACAAAACCTATTGCCACCAGGTGTTTTAATTGATCTAGTTACTTCTGCACAGTGGAGCTGCACTGAACACATGAGCTCACTAGCTAGATCTATACTACAGTAGGGCCTATAGCACGATTTGTTAACACTTAACCAGCCCCAAGTTCACAGATCAATAAAATCCCAGTCTTTAGTCATGGATTAGCTAAGTGAATGAGGGAGGGCCAGAGACAGAGAGAGAGGCAAGGAGGTAGACACATAGAGAATGAGACAGGGAGGGAGAGAGGGGGGGTCTAACCCAGAGAGACAGAGAGAGAGAGAGAAGAGACAGAGATAGACACATAGAGAGAGAAAGAGATAGAGACACATAGAGAGAGAAAGAGAGAGAGACACATAAAGAGAGAAGAGAGAGAGAGAGAGAGAGAGAGAGAGAGAGAGAGAGAGAGAGAGAGAGACAGAGAGAGAAAGACAGACAGACAAAGGGGCTCATTGGAACGATTGAAGACAAGAAATTTTCACTTAACAAAAAAAAAAAGAAAGACCCATTCACAGGGTAATTTTAAAGTGAAGACTTGATATATTGTGAAAATGAAAGATAATTCTTTCAAAACATTTTTAGGGGGTAATTGTAGTTCTCCTCAATCATAACGTTCTTTACTCATCTAAGAATTTTACTATCAACATTGCGTCACTGAATGTATTAAATACAAGAGGGACAGTAAAAGAATAACATTGGTCATTGGAAGAGAGCACCTGATAGAACAATATTAAAGGGTCTGTTTTGCTTAGAACAGTTGAAAAAAGTAGACTAGATGGGCTACCCTATAGGGGTAGAAAGAAAGGAGAAGGTATGGAAAACACATGCTTAGTTTACTTTATAAAGAACACATAATTTTTTCAGGGCTTTTATTGCCTAGCATTTTTTTTCTTATAGAGTTATTTGATAACATAGGGCTTATCCATCATATATATAGGCTATATTGTGGAAGGGTCCCAAGACATAAGTTTGGACAATATTATTCGCTGCCATAAACAAGACAGTGCGAGGAAACCTAGACTCCTGTCTCAGTTGGTCACATTATACTGACACAGACCCAACAAGTATGGGGAAGAAATCGGACAAATGAATTTTTGACCGACCGTGGAATTTTTTTTTCTCACTGAACCTTTTTGCTTCAGTAGCATAGCATATTAAATCACAAAATATAACCCCTTGATAGATATTTACTGAAACCTAACCTTTTTTCTTTGTAACTAAAAATTTATAAATCAACAGAACATGGGCATCACAGTTGAATGTTGCCTAGCATTTCAATTATTAAAAGTTTTGAGAGATGAGAGCCTTCAGACAATCAACCCTCCCTCCCCCCCAATCTCTATGGCACTGAGAAGTCTCTCACTTCAGTAACTTTAGCCAGTTTTACCGGTTCAAAAAGTAACTGATGTCGGTATAAGTATTACCGGCTCAGAACTTTAGGTCTATTTAGTGAATGAAATATCCGATACATGTACGAAGTGTACAAAACTTGTCGGTCAAACAGTGAAGATTTCAACTTCCTTTTTAACTAGAGCTCGGACATGCTTTATATCTTTTGGTGATTTATCAGACAAACAAGCAGGCTCTAGTGCCTTGTAAACAGACTTAATCATAGACCATACAGCGTGACGTCATAAAAGCACTGAATCATTTAATACCCAAGAAAGGCTCAAAATCCAAGAGCAGATAACCTTGTTGACCTTGCCGTGACAGACTGACAGTTGACAGCGCGTTTTTTTAGATCGGAATAATATGTAGTGTATATACTGGGGCATTTAATTATTCACTAATATTTCTTGCCATAACTCAACAAATTTTTAGGTATCCTCTTCAATTTGTATAAAAACGTATACTGCTGTGAAAATTATTACAAAACATATGTAGCAGAATCTGAGTTATTTTTCAAAATATCAAGTTACTGAAAGAGTTAAGATCTGGATGATGTATATCAGCACTGTGATCTTCTTGAGATTCTTTTGTGCGATTGTTTTAAGAAAAACGCTATTTATTCTATGAATCTTTTTTGAAAATCATTATAAAAGAGTTGAAAAAATATGTATAGGATCATATTTTTTTCAGAACAGATGGACTAAAATTTATTTCAGAAAAGTTTGTTGTAACTGGCTCAGGGTATTTCCACAAAAGTAATTTGAGACTTAATACTTTTCACTGCGTTATCCCCTCTTGGTTGTGAAAACTTCAATCCAAATGCAAAAAAAAAAAATTTTTCATGAAAGCAAACAATCAATGATTAGCAAACCAAGCAAGCTACAAAATAAATGAAAACTCCATCATACATACAAATGATATTTGAAATGACAAAAACTTACTGCGAAAGGTAATAGATCTTGTGTGTGAATTGGCCTTTGGTGAAGGTTTTCCCATTGGCTTTGAGGGGAGGGTTTGGTACATGTTTATTTGCAGTTGCGTCAAAGGGCTCGTTGACTATTACTTCCACTCCTTCGCCTCCTCCCGTTTCATTTTTACTCACTTGTGCCACCGAATATAACTGACCAACATGATACTGAAAATAAAGAACATAAAGACAAATTTATTACAAGTCCCAAACAAATAGAAAGTACCATCCAAACGAAATTACGGAAGAGTATGCTCATATATATAATAAAAAAAACAGGTTGATTTTTTATTTTCATTCAAACCATTTTTTGTGCTGAAGATCTGCCTCTTTGTGCGTGTATTGTATTGTAGATGTCACTGTGGTTATTATATTGGTATTTTAGTTTTCAAAAAATGAATATATCCTATTACTCATTATGTGAACATGCTTCCTTGTTGTTTTTTTTAAAGCTACAAATCTCAAATAAGAAAAAAAATGTAAACATTGAACATTTTTACAACAATTATTTAATTGATCTTAAACTTTTACAGCGACTGTATGGATTAAGAGATGAAAAGTATCTTACCTCTTCTACTGACAGGGGCAGCGTTATGCGACTGGAAAAAAAAAAAGGTTTGAATACTTAGTAGCATTATATTTTATTGAAATCGTTTTTTTTTCAAATTAACATACAGGCTTTTCCATATTAATTTAGTGGCAAATTTAGCATTTCATATCAACTTGCACTTCCATCATCTGAATAATAATTTACCATTCAAGCAACTAAATCGCATAAAATATGATCTATGCAAGGAAGTCATGAAGCACAAGTTCAAAATTATAAATACATTAAAGAAGAGAAAATCATTTATATATTTATAAATGTTATACTTTTTCCTGGCTAAAATAACGTGCAATTATATAAACAAGAAAATTAACAGAACTTTTGTTGTTGTTCTAGAAAAGCAAATCAAAAGGGAAAGGATTTTTGTGCCCTCTCAAAGGATGACACCTTGAACTGTTCAAATAAACACATGTTGTGCATTTTAATTCATGTTCACACAAAAAAATAAAGCTTAAAAAAGGGTTTGCTGTTTTTCATGTCGCTAGTTGAAAAGAAGATAGAAGCAACAAAAATGTGGCTCTACAGAGGGTTACTGAGAGTGTAGTGGACAGACAAGAGAAACAACAAGAGATTGGAAGCCCTAAACTTACGCTGAAAACAATCAATGTAAGAAAGCTGAGACACAGGGTTGATGATAAATGTCCTGCAAGGTATAACCCAATCGATACGCAAAAAGGGAAGACCACCAACATCATACATTGATGATTGAAAACATCAAGAAGAGTCTGGGCTTTAATTTGCAAAGCATCACCCACGACAGTCAGTAGAGGAACATACAGATGGCGCCATATTGTGGACAGACATTCAATCAAGTGGGGCAGCAACCATCGTAACCGATGAGAGAGAGAATGAGAGAGAGAGAGAGAGAGAGAGTTGAGTGGAGTCGAGTTGGTTTAACGTCCAGCATGAGCACTATATAAGCTATACTGTGGAGGGCCCCAAGACTTATGTCTGACAATTTTTATGTGCTGCCACACACGAAAAAAGGCAGGGATACCATGAGTCCTGTCTCAGCCGCTCAAATTAATACTTAGTAGCATTATATTTTATTGAAATCGTTTTTTTTTCAAAATTAACATCTAGGTTTTTCAATATTTTGTGGCACATTTAGCGTTTCATACCATTTTCTAGACTAAAGAGAGGCATATGAACTTGCACTTCCATCATGTGAATATTAATTTAACATTCAAGCAACTAAGTCGCATCCTGAGTGAGTGAGTTTGTTTTAAGGCATGTCAGCACGGTAACAGCTATGTTGTGCCCATGATGTCCTCAGACAGTTAATGCATTATACTAGTAGCAACGGTGACTCCTTTACTCTCAACTAAGTCGCATAAAATATGATCATCTATGCAAGAAAGTCATGATGAAACATAAGTTCAAAACTATACATTAAAGCAGAGAAAACCATTATATGTATAAATTTATTCCTGGCTAATATTACTTGTTCTTAAGTAAATAAACAAAAAAATTTTTAACAGATTTTTTTCGGTTGTTCTAGAAAACCAAAATCTTAACTCTCATCACGATCTAGTTCCCAGTATTGTTCTTGTGGTCCCCATCAATTTCAAACAGGAGAATGTAAGTGAAACAGCCACAAAGTGTTCCAACAAGTACCGCAAAGAATCAAGACAGCAAAACAAAGAAAACCTAATGTACTAACTATAAGTCCTCGATCATGCTTGGTCAAGAAAGCCCTCGACTCATCAGGCAAAAGGGAAACGATGTTTGTGCCCTCTCAAAGCGTGACACCTTGAATTGTTAAAATACACACTTTGTTTACAACAAAAAAAAATAAAGCTTTAAAAAGTGTTTGCTGTTTTTCGTGTCGCTAGTGGAAAAGATGATAGAGGCAACAAAAATGTGTCTCTACAGAAGGTTACTGAAAGTGTAATGGACAGACAAGAGAACCAACAAGAGCATTTTGGAGGAGATTGGAAGCCCTAAACTCATGCTCAAAACAATTACAATCAATGTAAGGAAGGTAAGATATGTTGGGCATGCATGCCGTCACACAGACATAGGGTTGATGCTAAATGTCCTACATCCTACATTGAAAACACCTAGAAGAGCATGGGCCTGAATTTGCAAAGCATCACCCACGAGAGTCAGGACAGGAACAGATGGCGTCATATTGTGGACAGAGCATCAAGTGGGGCAGCAACCATCGTAACCGATGACGCTGACAGAGAGAGAGAGTTAAGTTGAGTCGAGTTGGTTTTTAACATCCAACATCAGCACTATACAGGCTATATTGTGGACAGGCCCCAAGACTAACGCCTGACAATTCTTATGTGCTGCCACACACGAAACAGGGTGGGGATACCATGACTCATGTCTCAACTGGTCACATCCAACTGACACCGACCCAACCAGTAGGTGGCTCGAACGCTAGCACTCGAACCATAGACCTCCTATGTCCGAAGCAGATGTTCTACCATGCCCCCAGTCGGCTAGAAGCTGATTTTTTAACTTACTAAACAGGCAAAAACATAAATTATTGTATGATATCAGATACTCTCTTTCTTATTACATACAGCTGCAGTGTATGGTCCTGCGAATTTATCAAGGGCAACTCACACATCTTTGGTCAAGACTAGTAGAAAACGAAATCTGATTGACAATCCAATGCTCCAACATTTGCAACAGCTCAACCCCTACGTAAGATGAGGTGCCTTTTTAGTCAGAGAAAGCAAATCTCTAACTTAAAAGGTTCCAAGAAATAACTTATTATAAATGTATACGGCAACGGGACCCAAGAGAGCGGTACCTAGAAAAGGTACAGTTGGTCACATTATGATTATAATGACGCTGACCCGACCAATAGGAGGAAAATACACTGACCATAGCGGGGCTTGAACCACAGACCTTCTCAGGGTCCTGCTAACTGCTTTGATTAGTTTGAAGGCAAATTCTCTGACCCAAGCACTAGACACCCTCCTCAAGGTGAGGTGACTCCACTCTATCACTGCACCCCAATAGTTTTGTTCTATTGCAACAGCCCCCATGACTCTAGTAATTGCTAACATTCAAGCGTCAAATGCTTAAACATCCAAATTCTTGGTTGTACACGTAAATGATTAAAATGGACAGATAATAGCACATCTTTGGGGGAATGTATTTCAAACTATAGGTAGACACACATATGTGTCTCAGTAACCACAACAGTACCAAAGCAAACCTAACCCAAAGGGTACCAATAATGATCTTGTAGTTCTTGCTCTTGTTTTTAAATATTAATTAGTATTTATTTATTTAGTATAGGAAGTAGGCCTAGTATTAGGAAGTAGTCTAGATTCTTTATCTAGATTAAATCTAAGGACTGGTATTAGTACATCTAACAATATCAAGATTTAGAATAACATATCTAGCATTCAGGATCTAAATTTAGCTGAAGATCTAGATCTAGATTCTAGTTGTCAGGACCTAAATTTAGCTACATCGTAGATCTAGGTGGCCAGAAAACGATGAAAATGGCTTGCCTACACAATACAGATAATCTCGATTTAGATATAGATATTAGATTTCTAAATGTATCACACAAGTTTAAGTATAAGTCAAAATTGTAATTGAGTTATATCATGTCCAGCCTGAAACCTTATCTAGATCTAGACAGATCCAAAACCCGATGATGCGAGTCGTTACTCACGCCCACAACCATTTCATTTCTAGTCCAAATTGATCAATCTAGGAACCTCGATTATTTTACTTTGAAGAAACAAAGCCCATGTACTTAAAAAAGTAATAATTGTCTCCATAATAATACCTAATTATGATACTTACTATTCACGTATAGTATGATTTTGAGAATAATTCATTTTGTTTCCTTGCTTACTGGGAAGCTAGAAAAGACTTCACTCCATACACAAATGGGTTTACACGGGGTGGGACAAGCGGATGGCATCAAAGTGACGTCATCTTAAATAGAATAGCTTTATCACCGCCATAGTGATTTATTTTCGAATGGCAAAATATGTTTTAAATTCAACTTAACTCCAAAAATAACATAGACAGGTTACGTTTTTGTTTTATGTTTATCATTATTTTCATTCATATCTATTATATAGGCTGTGCAAATAAGATTATTTCGAAAACAAAGTAGATGAACCCGTTCAGACAAAGTGTTACGTAGTAATTTTTGTTCGAGACCCAGAGGGGGAAAATGGCCCATGGCTTAGATCATCAGCGTATAATTTTACACAGCTCATGCTAGACTCTTTGGTTTTATAGAAGATTCGACTATGTGCCAAGGTGTTCAATTATTGCTACCAGTGAGAAGTGGGGCAATCAGCGAGAAGCGAGACTGAGTTGATCAGCTCCTGAATAATTGTAATTTTTTTTGTCGCATACGATTTTCATCGGTAGTCAACAAAGAATGGATAATTGGTTTGATGCTTTTGTTCTGCTGTGCTATTTGTTTGCCCTTGCTGCTGCTGCTGCTGCTGTTGTTGTTGTTGTTGTTGTTGTTGTTGTTGTTGTTGTTGTTGTTGTTGTTGTTGTTGTTGTTGTTGCTGTTGTTATTATTATTTGGGGTTTTTTACACAGGCTACTATGAGGCGAAACATTTGGAGGTGTGCGACACCAATATCCAATGACGTAAAGGTGAACTTTATTCATCCAGGTTGGGATCTTTTTTTTTTAATTATAAATATCTCCCATACTAGCAGCCACACAACTAACATAGCCTTGTTGAAGGGGGAAAATTTAGCACAAGACAGGCGATTCTGGATGGGTTTTTTTTTTTGTTTGTTTGTTTGTTTTTTAAGTATCTTAGGTTTTCCTGGGGTATCCTTCACGACGACATTAATAATTATGCTGTACATGTAGTTCTTTGTACTAATAGTCAAGCTCTCGGGTAGTATCACGTCTCATAGGTTTAAAACCAGCTCCCTTTGTGTGAGTATGTGTGTGTGTTTGTGCAAAAAAGTTTTATGTGTGTGTGTGTCAAAGTTGAGTTGGTTTAACGTCCAACATCAGCGCAATATAGACTATATTGTGGACGGATCCTAAGTGTACGGCTACACCAAGCTAAACCAAGCGTGGGTCGACAGTATCATAAGACAAAGTTGTCGATCCTGGTATATCTTGCCCAAGCAACACAGATGCCAGCCGAAGCATGTGATGCCAGGATCAAAGGTCACCGGTCAGCGGGGAATCGCTCTTCGCACATACACGCGAGCCTAGATTCTGGCTTGGCCAGCTATCTAGGTCAAATTGTGCCCAGCGGTTATGCGATTAGCTAACTTTTCAAATATTTAAAAAACTACGCTGATTTCATATATCATTTTTATTGTGACCCTATTTTATTACTATCTGAGACTATCCGCATATTGCCTGTGTATGGCCAGGATGCATGTATGAGTTGGTATATTTTCAGCTTAAGACTGACGTTTGACAATTTTATGGGCTGCCACACACGAGACAGGGCGGGGATACCCTGACTCCTGTCTCAGCCGATCACATCCAACTGACACCGACCCAACCAGGGCTCGAAGCCGGAACGTGTGCGTCGGAAGCCGATGTTCTACCCCAGGACCACCGCGCCCCCTTTTCGGCAATCAAACGCCGCAGAAAATGCGCGGCTCTGTGTACAGGATTCGAACTCGGGACCTTTTGCGTCGGAAGCCGATAATTATGTTCGGCGGCTCTCTGTAGGGGCCCTAACTTCATTTACGTGAGGGTGCCTATCCCATGTATAGGTGAAAACATCTCGGCATGTTGAGGTCTGCCATGTCTCTGTCATCTATTGTGGTACACGTAAAAGATTTGAAGTAACATTAAACACATGTTCCGCCCACCATCCCTCTCGCAAATAATAGAAAAGTAAACGATACTTACCAACTAGAAGTTTCGTTGTAGATTCTACAGACCCATTAATAATAATATTATCATCATGGTCAATTGAGATATGCAGTGAACATATCTCGACGTAATAAATGTAACAAAAATCTAACTCTATTAAAGTATTGCTATAGTTAGAAAAATGTGCACCGAGAGAGTATTAATTTTTTGCTAAGCCTACTTAGCGTACACAACAATAATGCAAGCTGACCTAAATAATAATGTCTACTGTAAAATGATATGCAGTTCATTTGTTATGCAATTAAATCGAGGCTTTTATAAAAACAGTCCAAGTCACCGAAATGTTTGCAGTGAACAAATTTTAGCGTGATAAGAGTAAAAGTGATTTATGTCTAAGAAGCCATTGCGATATTTAGCTCAGATTAATACTCAGAGATCATTTTTTTGTTCAGCCTACTCAGTCTACTATGCAACAATGAGAAATGATCCAACGGTTCCTACGACTTTAATAGCATAATTCACTTGGACTCTAAATGCAATTTTTCGTCTACCTCGATGACTTTGCCTACTAATTTTTAAGCCTAGAAGTAAATAAAAATGTGTGTTTACTTAGACCACTTTGTCCTTTGTTTTACAAAGTCTCGAGCGATTTGAGGTAGATTTTTCTTTAAGTCGTTCTAAACATCGCAAACCAAGTATCCACCAAATACTGGATTTGTACTTCGATCACATGATTAGTGATCGTTCTTTTTCTCCCTCCCTCTCTCTCTCTCTCTCTCTCTCTCTCTCTCTCTCTCTCTCTCTCTCTCTCTCTCTCTCTCTCTCTCTCTCTCTCTTTGTCCGTCTATTTTAATGTAATGCATGCATATCTGTCTGTTTATTTGCCTCTTTGCCTCTCTATCCTTTTCTCTCTTTCTTTTTCTCTGTCGTACTCTTTTCCTCTCACTCTATTTATTTCTGTCTCTTCTCTTTCTCCACCCCCCCCTCTCTCTCTCTCTCTCTCTCTTCCTTTCTTACTTTCTTTTTTCTCTCTCTCTATCTCTAAATTCACAAGAATACATCACATGTTGGTTTGTAGGTTTGATATTTACATGTTTCCTGTCAGGCTGGAAAATTAATTTTCTTATACTTCTGGGAGGAGGATGTGTGATCGTAAAACGTTTCATGCTTGACTGTCTATATTGATGCCTTGTGGTTTTCATGCCTGTATAGTTTCGACCTTTTGGATGAGCTATGCCTTCAAGGGCTAAATTAGAAGGTTGAAGATTTGCAAACAACACAGCATTGTTCTATACAGCAACCTGAGGGCTTGGTATGTTTGTCTAAATAGTTTTAGAACATAGAGAAAAGAAGGGACTTAAATTAAACATGAAGAAACTCAATTTGTTAAGAAATAGAGGGAGCGAGGGAGGTAGAGTGAAGGAAAAGAAAGGGCGAGGAGAGAGAGGGAGAAAAAGATGAAACAGAGAGAAACAGATTGGAAATGAGAGACAAAGAGAGGAGGTGAGAGAGAGAGAGAGAAGCGAAAGGAAATAAAAGGGAAGAGAGAGAGAGGGGGGGGGGGGGGAGAGAGAGAGAGAGAGAGAGAGAGAGAGAGAGAGAAATAGAGAGAGGGAGAGGTAGAGAGAGGAAGCGAGAAAGAGAGAAAGTGGGGGAAAGAGAGAGACACAGAGAGAGAAGAGAGATAGAGAGAGAGAAGAACTGGGGGAAGCGAAGGAAAAAAGAGAGAAAGAGAGACAGGTGCAGAGAGAGAGATAAGAGACAGACCAACAGACAGACAGAGACAGAGATAGAAAATAAGGATAAACATGAGCAGTATTGACGAAGTACCTAACGCCTGTACCTCTGAGGACTTTGTGGTTATCACACAACTTCCGACAAAGCTTCCCTGCCAGCTTTCGATCACCAATGTGAGTCGGTGTTTTAGGGGAGGAACCAACCTGTTATGTTTTTTCAACAACAGTTATATTTTCCTTATTGCTTTGTTGCGTTTTTTTGTGTGCGTGCAAGATCTGTAAAAATATCGGCGATCATGGTCCTCAATTTCTTTCTGATAACAGTTACCATGATGAAAGTAATGGTTGGGGTTTCCGTTCTCATTGTGTAACTGCACAGACTGTATTTCTTTGTTGTGCGCTGTCTCTCTGTCTTTCTATCTCTCTCTCTATCTCTCTCTCTCTCTCTCTCTCTCTCTCTCTCTCTCTCTCCCTCTCTTTCACTATCTCTCCACATAACCAAGTCTCTATCAGTTCTATTTCCTCCGAGTTATAAAAATTGTGTATTCATCATCGCACATCTCTGTCTGTCTGTCTGTCTGTCTGTCTGTCTGTCTGTCTGTCTGTCTGTCTGTCTGTCTGTCTGTCTTTCTCTCTCTCTGTATGTCTCTCTCTACCTGTCTGCCTCTGTCTGTCTGTCTGTCCGTCCGTCTGTCTGTCTACCTTTCTCTCCCCATCTCTGTCGCTCTTTTATTTATCTCAATCATGAGCCGCACCAGTTCATAAACTTGTGAAACATCTTTTTTTTTTTAAAGAACAACCAAAAGAAATAAGGCCAGAGTTACGCCTTTGCAGGCTTATCTTCCCCATACAAGGACCACCTCTCAAATGCTGAAGTATTGAACATAACTACACACGTTGAAGGGCAGCACGATCACCTTTTGACCACAGGAAAGAAATGTAAATGAAATGGTATGGATATTTCACAAGACCCAGAGGACATGCCTAAACAATCCTACAAGGAACCGTACACGGAAAGAATAAGAAGGGAAAGCCGAAAACGGGAGAACAACAGCACGCAGGGGGCAGAGGCAGTTGGCCAACACTGTTTCCCCAAGAATAGGAATTATGAGATACAAGATTACCATCAGAATTCTGAGAAAATCTTAGTAATAGTCTTTAAAAAATAAAAATAAAACTTCGGCATGGTTTACGGACCAACTCACGACAAGCCTTGATTTCCCGGAACCTTATAAGGCTGTGCGCGTATCAATGTATTGATGTAGATTTATGTACAAGTTGAACTAGATCTAAATCTATTTCATGTATATCCGTACAATGTAGATGAGTTGGTTTAACGTGCAATGTCAGCACTATATAGGCTATATGTGGACTGACCCCAAGACGGACGTCTGCCAATTTTATGTGCTGCCACACACGAAACAGGTCGAAGACTCTTGTCTCAGTCGGTCACATTAAACTGACACCGACCCAACCAGTAGGTGGCGAAATCGCCAGGGCTCGAACCACGGACCTCCTGCGTCGGAAGCCGATGTTCTACCCCAGGACTACCGCACCCTCTA